>VYXH01011460.1:123850-160689 GCA_013397275.1 Burhinus bistriatus | reverse complement strand
CCCGCCTCAATACTTCATCCTGGGCCTGTCAATCACGTTAATAGCTGTTTACAACCTATCATCAAGTCTTGCATAACATCCACATGATTTCGCTCAGATGCCTCCGACACCCAAAAGCTGCCCCTGAGCTCTATTTCGGGAATGATGAAGCCCACGGCACCAACCGGCCGCATCCCCCGCCGCCATGCCCGGCCCCTGGGNTCAAAAAAAAAAAAAAAAAAACAATCCTCAAAGCAAAACAATTTTGTAGTTAATATAAGGCAACCCCACGCTGCTCCCTGGCCCGGGTTTTGGGGGTGAGGGCTCGTTTGGGTGGCTACTGACCACCCCACCCCCCCAGCATCGCAGATAGATGTTGCTCTGCTACGTCTATTTGGAGAGATCAGGAACAAGAAGCATCCGGAGCAGCCCTGGATCACTTTGCGGATGCTCTCGGGGAGCTACGGCTGCAGCACGGCCTCTGCTCCCCGCTCTCCTCGACAGCAACGGGCTGGACATACACACAAAGCACAGCAAAAGCTGATGAAAAAGCTCTTTTTCCAGCAAAGTTCTCCATCCCGCGGCATCACCCGTCGGCAGTGGGTTGGCGGGCGGACGGGGGCAGAGGCGCAATCTGTGCTTGAACGGCTGCCGGCACATTGCCAGCCCTTTTCGGCAGGCGATGGCTGGGTTGCGGGACACACACACACACACAGGCTCTTTTTTAAGCTCTCCCGTCCTCCTCCTCTCCCGCAGGTTTCATAACCCTTCAAAGCAAGGAAAGGCTCCTTCGGTTGCTGGCTAACGAGCCCCTGCGGAGGAGGAGCCGTGGTCCTGGCAGGAAGAGACGGTTGGCAGCAAAATCTCCCTCCTGTGGCACAGGGCAGGGCAGGGGGGACACAGAGGGGTCTCTGTGGGGTCCCAACATCTGCTGTAACCCCCTCCACCTCCGGGACCCACACCAGCAGCCCCAGGGGGGTAGTTTTGCACCAGGGCTACCCCAATTTGGCCAGTTCTCTCCCCAAAACGCCCCTCAGCACGGATCGCAGTGCGATGCCGCCCGGGACTGGGAAACCTCTCCCTCCTTGAGCGGACGCTGCATGCAAATATTTATTTACACAGCGTAAAGGGGCTTATTTATGAAGCTGCGGCTGACAACTGTATCCAAACTGATTTCTCTTAATAAGGCACTTGCGGTCACCCTGGCAACAGCATCGGAGCACCCTTCCTTAAGACAACAACTTAACTGGGTGAAAAACCCCTCGGATGCAAAGGAGGATGCTGAGAGGGACCCTCCGGAGATGCTGCGGCCAGAGAGACCCATCCCCGCTCCTGGGGAGACCCACTCCATCCCCGGAGAAGATGGCAGTTCCCAGTCTCTCCTAGCAGCCAGCCCTGCTCTCATTAGTGGCCCAATTAGCCAACTGAAGGGCAGCTAATAAATCAAGAGTTGCTGCAGCACAGCAGGCAGGCATGGCCGGGCACTTCTTCAGCACGCGGTGGGTCCCTTGGCTCAGTCTGGGGTGAGATGATAGAGAAAGCAGCATTTTCCATCCATGCGGCTTTGCCAAGAGTGCAGCAAAGATGGGCAGCGCTGGAACAGGGTGGAGAATTTGGGAAGGGAAATAGGATTGGAAAGCAATCACCAACTCCTGCCCCCAGCGCCCTACCCTGGCGGGCACAGACAGGGGGCTGGCAGAGGTGGGGGGACAAGACAGAAACAGCTGGCCCTTCTGCTCTGGTCCAGAGGAGGCAAATTGGGCCATAACTGTCTATTTTTTTAAAGATATGTATATATACATAGGTCACAAAAAGCAAGAGGGCATCAGCGTGGGTCCTTGCTTGCCCAGAGGAAAATAAGGGACAGCATAGCTCCTACCTCCTGCTTTGCATTGGAAAACGTGATGGCTGCTTTATTAATACCTGTAATAATACCAGTAATTAAGGAAGGTGTAGGATGAAGGCAGAAGGATTTCAGCATCCTTCCACCGGCCCGGGTGACAGGGTAAATACTGAAAGCCCTGATACTGCAGACAGAGACGGCAGCAGGATTTCTCTGCTCCTCTTCTCTGCCTCACGGAAGAATTAAAACCAACTGCCCCTGGTTTTTAAACCCCCGTATCCATCAGCTTACAAAGCACTGTGTGATTTGGGCTTTGCAAAAACCCAACTCCCCAGAACCCGATGGAAGCTCCTTCCCCTCTGAAATCCAGCTCTTAACTTATGCACAAAAGTAGGATGGGATTTTTTTGGGATGGCCACACAATACTCCAGCCAGCTGGGTGCCCCGGGGGAAGAGGGCAGGCACAGCCCCTGGAAACCCACCCCAAAACAAAGGACTCAGGACGACGGGCAGTCAAGCAGGCTGTGATTTACTGGGACAACAACACTTCTGCAACGGAGAACACAACTGCACCAAGGCACCCGGACTGAAAACCCGCAGCGCTGCTGAGCATCGCCACGCTGAGAACGCCAGAGAGGTGACACCAAGAGCAGAGAGATGCTCGTGGTTCCCGGTGCCGGTTTCCCTCCTGTTTCCCCCCAGACATACAGACACAAACCAGAAACCTGCTGAAACACAGCAAGGCTGCTACATGTCAAGGGAGGGAGCGAAAGGCAACAGGTTTCAGATGGGCTCCACGGGCATTGCAGCCACGCTGGAGGCAATGGTGTGCGATTCCCTCCGTAGGCACTTGATCCGTGGAGCTGCCGCCGCCCGGATCCTGCAGGAAAGCCCGTCCTGGGGGCGGCCAGGCAGGGCCGAATGCTGCCAGCGCTGGGCAGCAAGCTCGATGCGGCGAGCTCGATGCCTTGGCAGAGAGTGGAGTGGGAGGGCTGGGGGTGAGGGCACCCAGCTCCTTGTGCAGGGTGCGGGGCAGCGATGGCGAGCATCCCCATGCCTGCCAGGGTCCCAGGCGGCAGGTTTAAGGAGACTCACCCACTTCATGTCCCGGCACGGACCATCCTGGAGCATCCTCCAATGCCAAGCCGGAGAAGGCAGCTGGGCAGAGGTGTGCACAACACGGGTTGGGGCTGGAGAAGCAAGTGCAGCAGTGAGAGCAGCATCGGGTTCCAAACCAGACTCACCCACCTCATCCTCTTTCCCTTCCCTGAAAGCCAAGGGACTGTAGGAAGGGCTGTGCCGATGGCGCACACCTACCCCTGAATCCAGAACAAGGGACCTGTTGACTGAATGAGCCCCCACAGTGGGAGGGACACCCGTTTTGCTGATGGCTTCAGGTTAACATAGCACTGGGAAGCTTCTGGGAGTCAGCCTGGGTCTTTTGGGAGAACCAAGGGATCAGGAACCAGTTCACTAGTAACCCTAGGAGGGCCGAGATACACTTTCCCCGGGAATAAACCCTGCTCTGGCAAAGTCAGGGGGATCAGAGTGAGTGGTGGTGGGCAGGGAGCTGAACAAAGGCAGAAAACAAGAGGTAGGTTTTTCTTGTGAGCTAAAATACTCCAAATCTCCACTAGCTCTGCTCGGAAAAAAGCAAAAGATTTGATGCAAAGCATATTCCTGCTCATGATGCTTTGCTAGGGAATACAGGGGATGCTTTCCCCCATGGGGTGGTTTCAAAGAAAAGATGCTTTATCTCGGAAGGAAACACCCTTTCTCATGTTCCCACGTTTCCCCAGTTTCCCAGCTCTCTGCAGCTAGACAGTTTTCAGCTCTTACACTCACACTTCCCTTCTTACCCGTCCCTCCTTGGCGGAGGAGGCAAAACCCCAATGCCTGTGAATCAACTGCATTTCCTTTGATTTGTCCTCAGACAAAACCAGTCTAAGTCCAACCAGACCTGGAGCCTTCCTCTAGCAGAAAATTAAAGATAAATAAAAAAACCCCAAAACCTGGAACCTGTATTTCCCCCTGGGAACACCACTGACTTCTAGTGACAAGTGAGCTTTTGGCTGAAGAAAGTCCACTCCCAGTTTCTCCTCCTTCCCATCAGTTTCTGCAAGCCACAGTTCTCACGGTGCCTCTGGTGCCCTCGGTCTGCTATGAATTACGGTGGATAACAAAACTCCCAGCAATTGCCTGGGTATTGCTGGGCTGTGCTGGAGATGGCGGGGCTGGCGAAAGACTTTGCTGCACCAGGGTGAAAGCCACCCATCACAGAGAACAACTCAGCCGGGCTCCCGTGGAGCCGTGGTACCAACAACGGGTCGAGGGATGCAATTTGTGTCTGGCAACATCTTGGCTTGAAGCAGCATGAATGCAAGAAGCAGAGTTGGGGAGAGCAAGGGGGGCTCTACATCACCCTGGCGTTTGGGAGGGCTCTTCCCCTCTTCCCTTCAAGAGGGCTGAGGCAAGGGCAGGTCCGGCCACGGCTCTCAGGATAGATGCTGCAGAAGTCCCGGTGCAAGCCCACCAGCTCAGGGGGGGTTTAGAGAGTCAGGCATCCTTAAAAGAGCAAGCCTCCAAGCCATTGGATTCAAGGCAGGTCCCCGCGGTTCAGAGCCAACAGTTCAGCACACGACAGGCTTGTGCGGAGAAGGAAGGATGCAGTGTTTTGGCAGGGAATAAAATTCCTCCATTATTTTAATGCAGAGGATCTCTATTTGGCGTCAAGTGCAAGGGGCTGGTTTCCTTAGCCCGTCGCTTCCTTCAGTCCCGGGTGCCCCTGCCCTGCCTGCAAAGCTCCAAAGGCATGCCATCGGCTGCAAGGGGTCTCGCAGACCCCCCTCTTCCGATCGCAGAGGGGCTGAGGGAGCCCAGCACCGTGTGGATGTGATGGGTTTTGGTCCCAGCCTCTGACTCGCCTGGCTTGTTTGTACATCGCTGGGCTCGAGGCAAGGCAGCATCCTCCTGGCCACGACAGCAGAGTTGCTCCTCAGACAGTCAGTTCCAGCCCAGATTTCCTTTGGTCCATGAGATGAGCACATCATTACACGTCCACCTTCACCAAAAGACATCTGAGATGGCAGAAGCCAGGCAGGAGCCTCAGAAGATCAGTGACTCGTGGCTGGGGAACCGCAGCGGGGGCTTGACAGCAATTCAGGGCTGGGAAGAGGCAGCCAAGCAAGGACGGGGCAAGCTGAGCAGGCATTAGGGAGACCTGCTCTGGGAACAGGGCTGGGAACCAGAAGAAACCAGGATCAGAGAGAACTGCTGTAGCTGGAGGTTCTGCTCTAGTTAAAAATAAATAGCATCCTACTGCGGGCAGCTGGTAGGTACCCTCCCGGGGCAAAATACCAACCGCTGAGCACAGGATTTTGCCCGAGCTGTTTCCGTTTGCACGGCTTACTCTAATAAACACGCACTGTCCCTGCAGCAGAGGAATTGAGCTCCTCAGAGGAGTTTCCTTGAGGACGTGCCCCTGCTCCTGTGCCCCTGGTAAGCTGCCCGAGCCTCTTTTCTTGTTCTCTTTACACGCTGCTTGGGTTGTAGCACAGCAGGTTGAACTCCAGGTTTTCATCCCAGTGCCGGAGCAGGACAAAGAGCTGCTGGGCTGCCGCTTTCACCGTGGTCAGGCTGTATCCCTCCGGGAAGTCCTGTTTGCTCAACCACAGGCTGGCCTTGGCAGCCACCAGTTCCCACTCGATGAAGTAGGAAGCTGAGCTGTGCTCCAGCCAGGCCAGGGCCACCGCCGTGGCCCATAGCATCCCCTCCGGCTCTGTCTGCTGCTGCAACTCGATGTCGAAGAGCAACGCCTGGACCTCTGAGCTGTCTGTCTCCGAGCCCCGGCCACTGTCAGCTTGCCACTCAGCCAAGGCTGGCGTGCTCTCTGGGGAGGAGAAGCGGCGGATGGTGATAGCTGGCGGGGAGAGTTCCTTCTCAGCTTTCAGGGCTTTGGAGATGCTTTCCACTGCGCTGCCTGAGAAGTGGCGAGGGCGGCCGGTGTCCTCCACATGGCTGCCGGGTCCCTCTGGCACCACAAACAGAGCAACGTCTCTGTTGGTGGGACTCTTCCCATACGTACCATCAGGAACCAGGAGCTGCTGGCCAGAGCTGAGGCTTTTGTGCTCCCTGGAGGGACTGGCCTTCTTGGTGCTGTAGGAGCTGGAGGGACTGAGGGCCAGGCGGTGGCAGGCGAAAGGAGATGTCCACTTCAGCTTCTCCATGGGGATGTTGACGGCGTCGCAGAAGGCTGAGTTCATGAGAAAGGCACCGCAGGCCAGCTGCAGAGACACCTGCAAGGAGTGGTAGGCATATAGAGAAGCTCTGAGATGCCAGCCACTTCTGGGAGGTTCAGGGAAAAGGCATGCATGGATGGAGCAGCTCTCCACCTCTGAGCAGACCATCGGACATGGCTGTCAGAGAGAGCAAGAGGCAGGATCCAGGGGAAACCTCCTGCCCTCTGCTCCCCTGCAGTGACCATGCAACCCTGGCAAGACCCGGCAACAAGCTGCTCACCAGGGGAAGGTAGTCTATGTTCTCATTGTCACCCTCGGAGCTGGCTTCACTCACTCTGCTTGGAGATTTACTCATGAACCCTTTGGCAGCTCGAGTCAACAGCCTGGTTTTATTGAAGGTCAGCCTGCAGGAGGAGAAGGTGGCCATTACCTCCGTGCCCTTCCCAACACCCACCATCCCCTCCAAAAACTATCCCTGGTTCCCAGACACTGGCATCATGCTCAGTCCCGGCTCCAGCCACTAACCCCAGGGTCTCTCTCCTCTCCCCCTCCCTTGTGTTGGCATCAGACCCACGGAGGTGCAAGACATCTGCTAAGGTCAGAGGAAGGTTGAGCTGGCCCGTACCTTGCAGCAAAGAGGCTCTCGATGGATTTTTGGGCTTGTGCAGAGGAAGCAGACAGGCTCTGTAAAGGCCCTGGAAGAAACACAAAGCTGGGGGTAAAACGAGGTGCTACAGGAGAGCGAGGGGGAGCAGAGTCTACACGCCGGGACATGGGGTGGCTTGTTTTGCTGCTGAGTCTTTGGCAAAATCCTTCCTCTCCCCTTGCCTCGTTTTTCCTACATGGATAATGAAATTCCCATACCTCTCAGAAATGAACCTGGGGGAAATCTATACCAAATGCCCCATCAAGCTCTGTCCTTTGCACCCTGGAAGGAGTCAGGTCTTGTGCTCACAGACCTAATTTTAGGTCCTAAGGTTTTATAAAAACCCCAAAAACTCAGCAGAAGTATTTGGTCAAGAGCCCAAATCATGGACTCGATCCACCTGCAGCCTGGCAAGTACCATCAGCTCTTTCCCCTACCTTCGGGGAGACCGCAGCGCTCCCAGCCAGAGGAGGAAGGGGTGCTGCAGGGCGACAGGCTGCTGTCCTCTGCATCTGCAATGGAGGAACCACATCAGCAATGCCCATCCAGCCCAAACTACCACCACGCCCGGCTGCAGCACGGCCGCTCTCCCTCTCCGTGGCATTATCAGGTTAATGAGCCCCATCAGGGGTGATTTTAATTCAGCTGCAGATCTGACAAAGCCAGACAAGGTCCCATCCAACTCGTCTTCATTAGCGAGGATTTGGTGACAAGCAAGTGTCTCACATCCCCTTGCCTCTAATTACACCCGGTTTCATCCCTCGTGTTATCTGCATTACGGCTGCCAATTAACTTCCAAGCATCGTCAGCAGCTACTGCCTGCGATTTGGGAGTTTCAGGGGAAATTGCAGCTTCTTCCCAATTTAAGGAGGTGGACTCCAGCCAGATACGTGTCTGGTGAGCATCATATTCAAAGAGGAAGGCAGAAGAAAAACAAGACCAGAGAAGATATCCCTTCATAGACTAAACCACTGAGATCTCTAACACCAAGAAGGAGACAAAACCCCAGGGAATCTTACTTATGCTGTAAAATCCATCGTCTCCATTCTGGCCACAAGCTGACTGGGGACGTCCAGGGGAAAAGCCACGATGCCTTCTGTTTCCCGAGCTCAGGCTCCTCTGGCTGCCTTGCTTGGATGCTGCCCCTTGGCATGAGAGAAGGGAATTGCCAGCATTAGAGAAGGACTGGCACACACACGATGGCAACAAAACCCACAGACTGATGAGCTTCGTCATCTCTGGGCATCCAGACCTAAAAGCAGACCTTTTGCCTGGCCATGGGGAAGAGGTTCTTGCCACCAAGAGCAGCAGGCGTGCCGTTAGGCTCAGCCACAGCCTTGGGTACATAGGTCTGGTGCTGAATTGAGCCGTGGCTTCATAGGGTTTGCTCTGAGTGAGGTTTCTTAGATGACATCGTCCCTCCCAGGACATTTCACCCCTCCGCTGGCCCCATGTTACCTGTATGGGTGTACTCGATGACAGTGGGCAGGTAGGCGTTGGTGCTCAGGTCCACCGGCATGAATGCCGTGTACTTGCTGATGATGTTGCAGGCCTTGCTGGTGTGGACAGCGTTGACCTGGTACCGCCGCCCGGACCCTGCCATATGAGTGACACCAGGGTTAGAGTCCACATGACCCGTGGGCTCCATCCACCCTTCAGACCCAGCTCCCAGACCCACCTCCATGCTTGGGCTTCGTGCCCAGCAGGGACTGTATCCCTCTAAACTCTGCCTACTGCTTCTTCTGCTCTTATTTTGCATGCACAGATACACTTCATGGAGCAGAAGTTTGATAAGACCCAAGGACATGTGCAGCCCAAAACAGTGATGCGCAGCTGCTGTTGGACCCTCTGAGTTTGATGCCACCTCCCAGCTCCAGGTGACTAAGTCCTTAAAAATAATCACTGTCACCTGACGTGTGAAGCAGAGGAGCATGAGGGAGCATGAGCTCAAGCATGTTAACGTTTAGCAAGGCTGCAGAAGCAGGAAAGAAGTGGAAGGCAGCTGGAGGGGGCTGTCGTTGGGGAACTACATGAGACACTGCCTGATATTTCACCACTGCCTGCCCTTGTATTAACTCGAGAGGCTGCTGAAGCTGCTGGGAAGCCCAGGGTCTGCCTGCAGCCAGCGTGCAGACTGGCCAGGAGCTGCACGTTACCATGCTCGATTTCACACTCCTTCTCGGCAAGCTGCTCAAAATCCCGGATGACCGACTTGGCTGCCAGGTGGTGGAAGGTCTCACTCCACAGGTCTGCATCGCTGTCTGTCCGGCTCTCCCGTTCTTGGAAGAGAGGGTGGATATCAAAGGCGACTTCCCACTGCACGGGCTCGTTGCTCCTTAGCCCCTTCACCACCGCCTTGCAGAAGGTCCTGGGGGAGTGTGGGGAGCCATGGGCAGCGCTGAAGTCAAAGTCCTGGGGCTCCCAGTCGGAGGAGGTCTCCGTTTCAAATGTGAAGGAAGGATGCTGGGCAGACTCTGCAGAGAGGGGAGGGGTGGATAATTAATCACATCTGTGGGAGATTAATTCCCCACTGCCACCAAGAAACCATAATTAATACTTCCTAAGTTTCACATGATGGCACAAGAACATGATGCAAAAGCCACCAAAACCCCGGCAAGGACAGGTGAGGCTGGCCATGCCTCCCTCTCTCCTCAGTTACCCAGATCACCGGGGCTCCGGCTATCCGATGAAGACCGCAGGCTCACACTGGCATCAAGTGGTCCCAATCCCCTTCCCGGCGGGGCTTGCTGCAGCCCATCCGGCACTGGCGGGGAGTCGGCATCGTGGCAGGACATGCAGCTCCGGTGGAGCAGGGATGGCCGCTGAGCACCTGCACTGTGGATCCTCGTGGCAGAGACAAGCGAGCTGGCTGTGAAGGGCTGAGAGCAGAGCAAACTTTAGGGCTGGAGCCGGCTGCAGCCAATGGCACGGACCTGCTCTGTCCCTTCTGATCCCATCTGCTCCCTGCCCCATCCCAGCGTGGGACGCAATCCTGCAAACATGCGGGTCCCTCTCTGCTCAGCCCCTGCTGGGATCCGTGCCCAGACAGAGCCCTCCACCAGACCTGCAGGGTGTCCCCAAGGGACCCTGGTCCCAGGAGCTCCTTCCCCAGACAGGCAGAAGGTGAAATATGAGTTTCATCCCTCCAGACATTTTAATGACTTCACTTGGGAACCAAAGGAAAGAAGACAGACAGAAAGATCAAGGACCCGTTGCTTAGTAACGAAAGCAGAGAGGCGCAGGGGATGGGGAAAAGGGAATTTTTATCTTTTTTTTTTTTACAAGACTGTTTCTCTCACTTTCAGGAGACATGATTTCCCCCTTCAGCATCTCCGGTGCCACATTCCGCATGGACATCCCCCTCCGTGGCTAGCAGAGACACTGAGCTCTGGCTGTTTCTATCCCCGTCCCCAGGGCTGTGGGAAGGTGCCCCTAAAACAGACAGTCTCTTTATCTTCTTAGCACAGTACCAGCAAGGGACAGAGGTGGTAAAAAATGATGGATTGCAGTGACAGATGGACAGATGCTTTCTCTGGGTGGAAGGCAAGAATGTGGCCTCCATTGCCACTGAATTTTTGGTGCTCTATGTAATGACCAGCAAAAACGGGAGGCAGGCAGCTCCAGTAGCTACCTATGAAGCTAGGATTGAAATATTTAAAAGCAAGCCTGTCACAGAAGCCCCTGCCAGACCCTTTCTATTCAAAACCTGCTCCTTCTCCTGGCCCAGCTCTCCTCCCAGCCAGAGGAAGCTGGCTGGGAATGGAGCCGGGCGTTTAAGCTGCCCATCGCAAGAGCTGACCTTTCCTTCCCAGGACGGCGCGCGCGGAGACAAGCTGAGGGCTCACGTTCACACCCCTGAAAATGTCAAGCCCTGGCAGCCAGACTGGGAGCTGGGAGAGCCGCTGGGAGCCCTCACAGCAGGAGGCATAGCAAAACCAGGCTGCAATTAATTAAGACCAGGACGCATGCTGTTAACCGTTTACTACCCTCCAGAAGGAAGTCGTTTCCATCCCTGCCTTCATGCTGAGCATTTTGTGGGCAGGAGGATGCTCTCTGGACCTTCACAATGCAGGCAAGGCCAATGGTACCCCTAAAACCTACCATTACTTGCCCTTCATCAAGCGATGCTGTTCACCACCATCACCACTACAGCTGAAGGGTAGAGGTTCCTCCCTATGGAGCACTGGCCCTTCTTCCCCTTTGCCGCCTCATCTCAACTCCAGCTCCCTGTCACCCACCCGATCTCTAACCTGCAGCAGAAGAGAAACCAAAGCCCCAGACATCCCCGCTCCGAGTTTCCATGGGAACAAAAGTGCTGCTGGTCCTCCCAGCCTTGCAGATGCTGATTTCAGAGCAGAGTATCCTGTCGATGCCAAGGGTGGGAGAAAACCATCCCTATCCTTCCACAGATCTGTTGAAAAATCTTCCCAAATTTCACCTGCTATCTTCAGCAGGCAGGCGACATAACATCATTCAGTAGATGTATCATCACACAGGTCCAGGTCTCAGCCCGATGCTGCATATGGGCTGTGGTTCCAGCTAGAGCATCAGCGGATCTGCTTCGGGACTGACTTTCCTTTCCCCTGCAGAGCACAGATGTGCCATAGCCCTACGGAGAGTTTGCACCGCATGACCAAACTCTAGGGAAATAAGAAGGAAGAGGCAGCCTGGGGATCAGATGAGCAGCAAGGTGAAGCACGGGGCACTCAGAGGAAGGGGAGAGGCATTCATCAAAGAAAAGCCAGGCTCCCATGGGGAGGCACTGCTGCGGGATATCAGGATGGCACTCTGCTCCCTGCCTGGCTTGTTTCCTACGTGTTTGTGATGTGCTGCAGCACAGAGCACAGGCACATATATATATCTATGTGTATATATATATCAAGAGTAGTGTGAGCCAGGATCTTTCCTTTATGCATCTGAGACTTTCCGGCTGCTGCACGCTGGCCCCTGCCTGCAGACAAAGCCTCTCCGGGGATCACATACCTGGAAATCCACCTGCCAGGGCTCAGGGCTGACCTGCTGCAGGTCCTGCAGGTGGGTTTTCCGAAGGGGGTTTTTCACCAAGGCGGTGCCGGGATCGCTGGCCGTCGGCACCTTCTTGCAAGGCTCATGGTCAGCGATTTGGGTGGTGCTGTACGCTCGTCTCCTGGAGGAAGCCTTCACATCCATTCCTGCACAGTGGGAGAGAGGATCAGCTCTGCTCCGGAGCAGGATCAGCCAGCACCATCCACCCTCAGCTCCCAGTAGGCAGCAGGGAACCCACCCCTGTGGTCCTCCCATGGCCAAGGGGGCCACACTCAGCCCTGCACAGTTTTAAGCAAAGCAACTAAACCACAAAAGGAAATAAGAGCCTACATTCAAAACTCCTGGGGAAGTCGGGAGAGCAGATTGGGGAGGTTTTGTCTGAGCAGTTTTCAGCCAGAAAAAGCCTGACTGCATTTCCCCAAACCTCCCTGGAGAAGACAAAGGGTTTACTAATGAAATTTCATTAGCGCAGACATTCTCCTGTCAGAGCAAGAGTAAAATTTCATGTGGAAAGGCATGATTTCTCATTGCTTTTGACAAGGTTGAGGGGATGCACAGCACAGTTCCTCTCTGAATATAGGGGAAGAACACCCCACGAGTAACAGAGGTTTCCTTGTCACGTGGAAATGCAACCAGCCCTGGGGTGCAACCAGCCGCTTTATGCTGCGTGTTACTGACACAAACGCCCAGCCAAACTGTGATGGCAAGGGGTGACACCCTAGGGACAGGGCTTTGGATCCATTTCCCTCTCTCCTGACCCTGAGCTGCAACTTCAGCGCTTGCAGGGAAGCGACTGCTTTGCAGGTGCAGGGACAGTCTAGCTGGGCTACTTATTTGGTCACTCCTCTCCTTCTCTGCACACTGGAGGGCAGCTTGGGAAGCTTCTAAATAATGATGTGGCCAAAGCTAGAGCTGCTTTGAAAATCTCTGGGGAAGCCAGTTCTCCAGGGCTTCCCTTGATTTCCTGACAGGTTTGGATAAAACACCCAAACCAAACAGACTCGCTCAAGCCTCCGGAGATCTGTCATCCCTCCTGCAAACCCCTCTGGCTCTTTGCAGAGGTACAGCTGAAAAGACTTATTTGTCAGACAAGCAAATTGGCAGAGCAGCGACAGAAGCTTGATTAGAAAGACAGGGGCATCACACCCACGCTTATACAGAGGAAAATCTGACCGGTGTCTGTGTCTGATTCTCCCCCGGGATCTCTGCCCACCACCAGGTGACTGGAGGCACGCTCAGCGGGGCAGCAGCCCTCCAAGTCTCTGGAGTGGTTCCAGCTCTCCGTGCCTGCTCCCTCCTCCTGGGAGTGAAAGAAAACCGAGCTGCCTGACTCCTGGGACCGCATCATGCTGTAACGTCGCCTCTTGTCCTAGGGGAAAGCAAAGAGAGGGAATAGGTCTTACCACCGCATCCATCAGCTGGCTCCCAGCCGAGAGGAGCCACTGCTTGTGCACCAGCACCCTTATCTGCTGAGCTCCTATTTCCCCACGATGTCTCACCCACCTGTCCCTTGAGGACAGAGCGAGAAAGCACAAAACAACTCTTGAACACACACAAAGAGCCGAGGCGCCCATTTGTGCACGTGCGCACCAACAGCCCCTGCTCCCGGGACAGCCCCACCAGCCAGCGCAGCGCGGACTCACAGATCTGGGGTTGGAGATGTACGGGGAGGTGTCACAGACGATGCCGTAGCCGACCAGGCGGTCACCAGGGAAGAGGCAACTGGTCCGGACAGGGGAAACCAAGACCTCGGTGCTCTCGGGAAAGACCCACTCCACGGACACGTCACTCAGGACCGGCGCCATCGCCTTCTTCAGTGACTTGATCATCTGAGGCACGACAGAGGGGAGCGGTTATACAGCAACTGGATGTTGTGTGTGCCACGGTGCATGCACCGTGTGTTGCAGGGAAGGGGAAAATTTCCCCAAACAAATCATCGGCTCATTCCTACCCTCTCCTGACCTTAGATGGGAGCCTGTTCCCTCTTAGACTGCTCTGACACCCGTCCCAGCACGCCCAGCCCCTTGGCATGGTTAGTTATACCAAGGGCAGCGGAGCAGATATTGATAAAGCACAGGACTGGTCTCACACTCCTTGTTGCCAGCCCAGAGCAAGGTGGCAGCTTGTGGCCAGAGGTATCTTGCTCTGGTGTGAGGCAGCATCCCCTGCTCCCCCTCAGCACCCAGGTAAAGCTGTTGGCCTTCACTTCTCCAAGCCCCAACCCTGCCCCAAGCCCCGACACTCACGCACCGACTGACAGCACTGCTATTTTTGGTAGAGGTCCTTACTGGCACAAGCCCCTGCTGGAGATCAGCAATGCTCTGCCAATTACACATGTGGAGAAGACCAATATCTGTGAATATCTCATGGACAAACCTACCAGGGAGCCAGTCACAAGAGCTTCCCTGCACACCAGGGGAAGAGAACACCAGATTTAGAGGCAGAACAGCTCAACTGTTCTCTATTGTTCACTGTTTTTTCACAGGCTCAGGAAGACACACCAGGCTGTGTTTTATAAGGCCATTAATTGATGCCTCAGACTGCTGAAGGCACCAAGCTGCACAGCCCGCAAAGCTCTTTATTAATAGCTCTGTAAAAAAAACAAACCTCCCTTCACCGTCTTTGCTTTTAATTTACATCAGAAATGCTGATACCGTTCTGTCTTAGGTTTTTGTGTGCTCCAGGTTCCTGCAGAGGGGTGGACTGCTGAACTCTTTCTTTTGAGATCAAGACTGTAGCCGCCAGCTTTTTAGAGATATTTAGGAGCTAAAGATTCAATTCTCTCTGGGTTTAGTCATCCAGTGAATGACGGGCTAGGCATCGTGCTTTCACCAGGGGACAGAGCCATTCTCGCGCCGGATTTGAGGCACATTGGTTTACTCAGTCTTCACGGGGAGAGCGGAAATGAAGAGGCTCCCCCCTTTGCTTTAAAGTTGGCTTAATAGGCAAGCTATCGCAGCGTATTCCTCTCCCTCAGCCCTGGGTACTTCTCGCCTGAGCAACGCCAGGGCTGAGCCTGACTTCAAAACTAATTGGCTGCTTTGATGCTGGTTCCTCTGCCCTCGCCGGTGTCTGAGGCAGCAGCTACCTTTGAAGCCAAAGCTGCCGTATCACGGCTATCGCTTCTCCCCATCCCGGCGCAGAGGGTAAACACACCCTCCCACTCCCTCTGACAGCCGGAGATGAAGATGCTCTTTCATCCCCTCCCGCTCGCCCACCTGCTGCTGAGTGGGAGTTGGAAAGGCAGCACCAGGATGGGGAATAAGACCAGTTAGTGAGCCGTGGCCTCCCCCTCGCTGAACCAGAGCATCCTTAGAGCCTTACAAGGCGGTTCCCTGGGAGCAGGCAGCCTTACCTTGGGCTGCAGCCTCTCGCCCTCTGCCAGGAACTCGGCGATGCCCCTGGACACAGCAGCCAGCCCTCGAACCAGTCTCCTACAGGCGTTTGGCCCGATGCCGAAGCTGTAGCACCTGCAAAGGGCCAGGGAGCATCAGGACCCTGGGGACGAAGCCATCCCAACCCCACGCAGCTCACCTACTCCCTGCAGGCAGAAGACAAGAACCTCCCCCCCCGCCCCCCAGCTTTATCCCACTGCTATGCAGTTGTCCAGCATGTCCGGAGGAAAATAAACCAGCTCCTCTTTTAGGTGGCTGGCAGGAGGGTTGGGAACAGGCATCCCCCTCCGCTCAGCAGACCTCAGGTCCCTTCCCCGAAGAGCAGCCTTCAGCTGCGATGCTCAGGGGCTTCCCAGCAGGACCCAGCAGGATCCCAAGCCCTTGCCTCCTCTGTAAACACAAACAAGCTGTTTTGCTGCCAGTTCAGCTCTTTTCCCTGCTGATCGGCTGTGGTCAATAGCACTAAAGACCCAGTAATTACCTCTGCTCCCAATTAAAATAAACGTTTTCTCAAGGAAAGAGGAACCGGCCAGGCGAGGCTGCTCCCCTGACTCCCAGATCAATGAGTCAGGGTTTGGGTTTGGCTGAAGGCTCCAAACCCGGAGCAGAGCTGGAGCCTGGGCAGGGAGGGCAGGCGTGAGCAGTGCCTGGTGGGGATGGATGTGGTAGGGAGCCAGGAGGGATGGAGATGGGTGGGATACGGTGTTCAGCCAGGGCAGTGGATAGTTGAGGAAGAAACCACCTTCAGCAGCAAACTGCATCTGCATGAGGGGTTTTTCTCTTAGAGGTTTTTAATCCCCAGCTGGCTGCAAATCTTAGGTCAGCCTCATGCCCTCTTAAATAAGGCTCTGATCTTCTTTTGAGACAGGGGCCACAAACACGACTCGGCGATGTGCTGGGCACTGACTTCCAGGGTCACCCGGGCCCACGCTCCAACTCTGACTGCATTTAGCCCACCACCGTGCCTCTATAAGAGTGAGGGATAGGTTGCCCTTTACAGCTGGGAAGCAGTTAAACCTCCACATAGTAAAAAAAAAGACAGAGCAGCTTCCCTGATAAGCCCTGAAGTCTGAGGGATGGCAGAGGAATAAGGTTTTCTTACATTTTTCTTATGTTTCATGCCCCTTAAAGAGGTAGAGGAGAAACCAGACCAGCCTGTCATCAGAGCTGGGGAACCAGGCTGGGAGCTCAATGCACAAATTAGCTGCTTTTTACATTGCTGTCTTTCAGCGTATTCAGTTCTGCGCAGCCCCATCCTGGAAGCAGCTGGGGCCAGGCCCAGATGTGCTTTAAAAAAAAAATAAAAAAACCCGGCAAGGAAGATTGTTCGTGTGTCAATCTCTCCTAGCAGGAAGCATCAGACGAGAGCCTGTGAAGTTGTCAGCCCAATTATCCTGCTTTTGATTGTTTAAAAAGCATCTGAACTTCTGGGATCTGTTCCAAACCCTTTGAGGTTCTCCCATGGCTCATACCAGCAATCTCTCCTGCCTCTGTCTCTGAAGCAGGGATGTCTGTGAGATGGAGCCATGTTCAAGGAGAAGCGCGTCCCCCACCATGCCAGGCTTTCGCCCCGGTGGTGGCAAGCCCTGCTGCCCTCCGTACCTGGTGGAGCAGGAGTGGTTTCGCAGCAGCTCCAGGACCATCCCCGTGTTGCTGATGGCCCCGTCCGTCAGCAGAAAGAGCAGTCGGGGATGGCCCCTGTGGATGGGCTGCCGAATGACCCACTTCAAAGGTGATAAGACGTTGGTGCCACCCATGTCGGCTTGGATCCTCTTGATGCTCTCGCAGGCAATGGCCAAGCTCTCCTGCAGAAAGGAGAAGCAGAATTGTCAGTCTCTGCACCAGGGCCCTCCGAGCACCAAGGATATGCGTCTCCCCCCTTCACCCACCTCGCAGTAAGTCTGACTGGCAGGAAAGAGGGTCTTGAAAGTGGATCCAAACCCAATGATGTTGAAGAGACACGCTGGCATCAGGCTCTTGAGAATGACCAACAGAGCATCCTGAGGGGTGGAAAGTAAGCAGACATCAGGCACACTGGGTCTCTCCCTGGCTGCCCCAGCTTGACCAGTAAAAACTCTGCTCAGGTCCTACCTTGCCATCACACCTCACTCCCACCTGCATGCATTTGGTAATAAAACAACTCTTTCTTTCATGTGCACTGCATGTCAAACCACTGCATATTACTCTGCTCTTTCCAAAGTCCCTTAATGATATTTGGGTCCCAAAGCAGTGAAGAAAATGGGGAGCCTTCAGAAAAAAAAAAAAAAAAAGAGCTGAACAAATTTTTCTGTTTGTTTTTAACTGATTAAATTTGTGCTTGCAATACGGTACTGCAGCACAGAGCTAGTGGGTGAGAAGCAGAGTGTGAAATTGAGAAGTGCGACACGCAATGCATTTCAATGTCCAAACTTGCAGAAAATAAACAAACAGCTCCAAGTTACACAAAAAGAAAAGCCTCCCCCATCCCCAATTCTCTTGTATTCATAGCTGGCATCAATTAAAATAACTGGTAGAGACAGATTTAAGCTATTTTCTTTACCAGAGGTGGTTATCTAACTTGCCTATTCCTGGTCTTTACATAAGAGAAGAGCAATTTAAGTTGTCTCAGACATCTGTGATGGCCACGGCCAACTCCAGGACAGAGCTTGTGTTAGCAGCAACCGGGCAAGAGCTACCCAAGGAGCTCCTGAGCTTGCAAGGGCAGCAGAAGCAATTAGCGTGGCCGGAGAGGGAGGCCAATTTTAGGCAAAGCACTGGCAGCGTTCGGGAGCAGCTTGGTTTTTTCTGTTTATCTGCTGATAAAGGCAGACTCCTGCCAGTCTGCCTAGGGCAGCAGAAACCCTAGAGCCAGACCCAAGAGAAGAGCTGCCAAGGTCAAACAAGCAAAGAGCAGCCTCCTTGCTTTGTCATACACGGTGGCAAAGACAGAGTAACCGCAGAAGGTGGGTGCTGGAGCTGCATGCAGAAAAAAAACCCACCTGGGAAGAGCCACAGGAAGATGGGTAGCAGGTCAGTCCAGTTCCTGACCCCTACAAGACTCAGCAGCAAGGCAGAGCTGGAGCACTGCAAATCAGTGAAATAATATACGAGAACAAGGCTGCCCTTTAACAGGCTCCAGAGGACTTTAAACCAAGCTGTTATCTCAAACCTACGAGAATATATTTATACTGCTGCTCCCCAGATGGCTCCTGGGATGCCGGCTCTTCCAAATCTCAACGCTGACATCCCATCTCAGAACTAATTAGAAGGAAAAAAAAACAGCTTTCTGAATATTTTTCCCAAAGTGGGCAACGGATGCCTGCTTTCTGTTTCAGCAAACAGAAAGATTTATTGCTTCTTGTGGTAAATATTGATCTTGATCCTGTTGCACTCAATATCTATATGGCAGCTCAATAAGGAGAGATGTTTGCCTCCAGAGAAGTCAATTCCCAGTTATTAGTCTAGTTTTGCCAGCGAGCCCACTCGGTGCAGGCATTGTCACAGGCCTGGCTCTTCTCCCCAGCTGCATCAGGATCGGAAAGGAACCAGCCGCAGGAAATTTAAACCCCTGAACTTTCCACCCCAGCCACTTTGGCCGAGCGCCCTCCTGCTCGGCAGCGAATCGTGTCCTCCCAGCTGCACGCAGCCAGCCCGCACCGGACCATCCCTTCCCGTTTGCATTTCTGCCAGCACCACCGCTCTGCAGCTCAGCTTTCCCCGCTGCACACGACCAAGCCATGCCACGCCGCTCACCCAGCAAGCCAAGGACGATGCAAATATCTCCATCAAGCGTAACCCACCCAAACCCACTAAGAACAGCCACTGCCACGAGGTTCCTGATATTTGCAAGTCATAAACAAGGACGGGGGACACAAAAGAGAGACAGTGGTTTTCTCCCTTGAGGTATCTCCTCTGAAATCTCCGGTAACTGCCCCGAAAAAAATTTTCCAGAAACGGAACAGCCTTTTTCCTGTTTTTACAGCCCTCCTGCGGATGGGAGTCCCAGTTCAGGACCTCTCAGAGAAGGGCTCTGTCCCTGCAGGGACCCCACCCCCATGGGACAAACCAACCTCCATGGAGGCAGTGCTCAAGCCCAGCCACACTGGGAGTCGGCAAGCAAAAATCTGGCCTGAGGCGGAGATGCCTCCTGATTCCCAGGCTCCGAAATGTGCCGAGGGAAGGTGGGGTACCACCTCGGAGATATCGCAGCCCCTTTGGTGGATGCAGGGACAGGGGACAGCCTCTCTATCCCAGGGGACCTGTTGCAGCCATCCAAAGGCTCCCCGCATCCAGATCCTTGTTGCCGGAGGTGGCCGTCCTCCGGCAGTTCCCATGGAAACCACAGACAGATAGATGGGTAAGGAGATGGGCTAGAAGATGCTCCCTGCCGTTCACCCTGGGTAACGAGTCCTGCAGAAGGGGGTGCAGCTGTACCCAGGGTAGTGTTTGGGTCCAAATCTGGGTGGCATTTGTGTTAGGAAAGGGTGTGAGCAGGACACCTGGGGACACATCAGCTGGGTGAATCTGTCAGACATCTAAATGCAACCAAAGCCCTCAGATGAAGCCTGCCTCTGTAATTCCCTTGCTGTCCTCAAAGTTGCACATGGCAGCGCAGACCCATGCCCTGCTCAGGAGAATGCAATATTCATTTTATTCTATGATTAAGCTATTGGGGCTTACCTGGCCCCAAAAATCAAGACAGAAACTTTCCAAAAGAGCTTTTGCCAGAGGCTGCAGCTTCTCACCAAGACCTGCTAGCTGGCAGGCATCAGCCACCAACCTGGCCTCCAAAGCATGTTAGGCAGGGATAATGATAATTAAATAGTACACTGGAGTGATTTCCCCTTTGACGGACAGAGTGGTCCCTAGCGGGCTGAGGGCAGGAACCTCTCCAGGTCCTTCAGGCAGTAGCACAAAGCCAAGCCCGGCTCTCACGGGGCAATCTGCAGCTGGGTAAGAATCATATCTGACAGGGGAACTTCAGACCCACAAAATATCATGACAAGGCCTTTCTATGGCCCCTCTTTTATCCAGAGGTCTCAGCACACCTCCCATAATCCTCCACCAGACTGGTGGTGTTCATTTGGGTTTGAAAAAGAGATGCATCATCTTCAAATGACTTCTGTGGGTACACAGAGGCGCCCATCAGCAAAAGGTCTCCTAATGTCTGGTCAGCACATCATTCTGAAGCTTCCCTCGGAGCTCTCTGGAGGTGTCCCCCCTAGGCAGCAATTGCCCCAAGCCCTCCCAGAGACAGGGAGAACTGGAGAAGGGATGCACAAGACGTGCACGCCAGCAAGAGGGGGAAAGAAAACGTCTTTGCATTTGATGTGCTGATAGGAAGGACAGGAAGAGGAACAAAACGGAGGAGAGTCAGCTTCGCTGCAGGTACCTAACAAGCCACACGGTTGAGATGACTAAAGCTACAGCATATAATTACCCCCCATCCCCTCATAATGAAGGCTCATCAGCACTCAGCAACCCCCACTGTTCTCTAATATTCATCCCTCGTTGGCACACAAGCACCTCCCCTCCTGCGTGGTACCTTGACGCGGTTAATGTTCACGCCGCTCATGCTTCTGCTGCGGTCTACGAGGAAGATAAACTCTCCTTGGGCTTTCTGGAGGTCTGGCTGGACGGTCCTCAAGTCAGGGCAGAAGTTGAGCATGATGACGGGGTGGTGGGGGATGTCCTTGTTCAGCCGCTTCCTGATGATTTCTGTCTGCAAGAAAGAAGGAGAGAGCTTGAGAGGTTGATTTTTCTGCCCCTTTTGACTTTGAGGGGAATTAGAGCAGGGCTGCGTGCCTGAAGATGTAAGTACGTGGCCTTTTGGGGGCTTGTTCTGGCCTCAGATGTGACAACACCTGAGCTCAGGCTGTGCCACAGGTTGTTCTGTCCGTACCCCCTGCAGAGATGCTCTGTGGGTGAAGGAGGCTCCTGCCTCCTCCATCCAGCATCACGCTTTGCCCGGGGGACAAAGGCTGGCAGAAAGCCTAAACCAGAGACCCCCTGCATGTACAGATGAGAACCTGGACAAGAAATTAAAGGATCTGGCCATACGCAGCACCTTGCAAAACTGATTCTCCAAACATTTCATTAGATCCCTCCCGAAAACGTGGTTCATTAGTGCTGTTTAATATCACACTGAGGCGCATCGGAGGTTTTGTCCGTGGTCGCTCAATAATGAAGTACTAGATAGAGCCCTCAGCGTGCTGTATTCACTGCTTCAATTCATTCCTGCTGCCTCTGGTTTGCTGTTTTTTCTGCCCATTTCTTTTATCATTTCTCTTTTTACAAATTGAAACGCTTTGCAAAGCCAAATCAGTCACTCAGGACATCGTTCGATAGGAACCCGCGTGATATATGTCTCTGTACTGCACACAGCTCTAATGGCTCTCTGCATTTTGCCTCATTCTATTTCAAGTATCAATCTTCATTAAAAACGTGATGAAATTAAACTGGAAAAAACCTCTTGTGATGGGTTTATAATCTGCTGTTATGTGTGTATAAAGCAGTCCCAGGCTCACGGCCTGAGCTGCAGTGAGTCAGCGCATCCCTGCTTTCGAGGGAGCTCCGGGACCCCACATCAGCACAATCCATGGCCTTTCATCCCTGGGTCTGCAGTGCGGAAACATCCACCGCAATAAGCAGCTCAGTCCTTGGGGGCTTTTTTTGCTTTTTTTTTTTTTTTTTTTTTTTTTTCCCCTCTTTCAAAGGCTGCTGTTACTTGCTGGTTTCACCAGGAGTAAACCAGACCCCAAATAACCGGGCTTGTTTTCTCCAGCTGTGAGTCATATTCCTAGATCTACGAGCTAACGACCAACCTTTATTTTACATAACTCACTAAACACAAGAGTCCCTGTGGATCAACACATACATGCGGGCTTCGCTTTCAGCTGCGCTGCCTGAGCGTTGCTTCTCTGACCCCTGTGAAAAGACGGTTCCCACTCACGGGAACAAGTACCTTGCTGTCACCCCAGCTCTCGCCCATCCTCCTGCATGTCACTCTCATGCTTTGAAGCATAAATTTATCAGTCACTGGGAAATAAAAGGGCTTTTTCCGTCCCCATTTTCTTCCAGCCGCATGACATTATTTTGTTTAAGATCTTTCCCAGCACGGATGTTTATCAAATTTCAGACTAGAGGGATCCTCTCTGTCCGAGCACCAAATTGTGGCTCCAGACCTACCCACAGTGCTCCCTGGGATGCTCTTTGGGACCCAAGACATAAAATCCCTGTGTGATCAGGATGAGCCCATAGCTTGGATTTCCCACTGACTTCAGAGGGAATTTTACAGGCAAGGCTTCAGTAAACAGCCTCGGAGCTGCTGCTACAGGTCAGCCAGAAAAGCAAATATCTCATCCGCACCATCTCTTCTACTCCCCTCCCCTCCCCTGCATTCCCCTTCACCCGTTATCCAATTACAGTAAACTAATCAGATCCTGTTGACCGCGAGTTGATTCCAGTGTGCATTCGTCCCCACCACCCTGCTAGCTGACGGGCATCCGAGGCTTTTGCATAGCAAACCGAGGGATGAGAATCAATTATCATTTACTGCTGAAATTTCTGGGCTAATTCATTTAAGCCGTCAGGTGCCGTGTCATGCTCTGAGCAGCAGCAGTTCTAGCCCATAATCTACCCCAGATATTCACGGCATTTTCTCTGCTTCTCGCCCTGCTCCGTAGAGTTGCTTCCCCATCCTCCTGGGGCAAAGAGGTGGGTTTCCTGCAGGGAAATGGCTCTGGAATGATCTCCCCCTAGATAATTTGACGTGCTGAAGACACAGAAATAATTAGAGAGCCATCTGAGCCGTAGCGTGGGAGTTTCATTTCGTTCCACCTGCCACACGCTGAACACAATTAGAGGAGACGCCTGCCGTGCGAGCAAGCGCAGTCCTGATCCCTGCATCGCGCTGCGAGAGAAAGCAAAGGGCAAAAGGAATGAGAAGAGGGTTGATGTGTCTCCGGTGAAAGGATAAATCACGGCAGCACAGGGAGGCACCTCTGCAGCAGGTTCGGGACGTCTGCCAAGCGGGGGCCCAGGCTCAGACACGTGGAGAATAAGTTTAAGGGGAAATGAGTATCCCTGGTCGCAAATGAGAACACCGGTGCATGTAAAACAGGGAGCTGACACAGTAAGCCCGGGGCTGCGGTTACACAAGTGCAACGTGTGCCTTAGGTGAAGACGCCCACCCTAGAAATTCGGAGGGCCTTGTCACTGATCCCAGAGACACTGATGTGGCAGCTCAGCAGTGCTGGCTGTCACTCATTGCTTCAGAATTGCTGAAAGATGAGGCACAAATCCCAGAGCAGATATTTTCCTATTTGCTGATCAGCAGAACAAAGAGAAGTTTCTCCTACCTCGTCTTCAGTTCAGCTCATTATTCCAAGCAAAATCACTTATTTCTCTCTGACAGCTATCCAGAAACAGTAAACATTTACTGAGCAATTAAAAGAATATTTTATTCTATGTCATTGCAATAATTATAATACCCTTAATGCTATAACAATGTACCTATCTAATTATGCTATGCTAGACTAGTACTAATTATACACACAATAACCATCTCAGAGCTCCTTCCACACTCAGTTTAACAGAAGCACTGCAGAATTTTCCCCTCTTCCTCCACATAAGCCCCTCTGCGAGGGAGGATGCTGCGGAGCTTATTGGGCCAGTGTAATATCTGGTACTGGAAGCAAGCAAGCAATCAAGCAATCATTTACCTGCACAGTTCCAGTCCCGAGGAACGCCTCAGCTAACACCTGCAGCTTTCGCTTCTCACCTTTTTCTCAGCACTAGGGTCTTTCTTAGTGCCTTTAATGAAATCGTTCTTCCCCTTCAGGTGTCGTTCATACTCTGCAGGTGTCATATCACCTTCTTCCATTAAGACGTGAGGCATGTGGGGCTCTGGAAATACAAAGAATGAGGTTTGGCAGAGACGCAGGCACCCTCGGTTGTGAAAACAGAGCAACATCTCTGAGCTTGGGCAGCATGGACAACCTTGAGAAGGTCTGGGATTACCTCCTAGGAAGCCTAACCCCTGGCAATATTTGCAAAACCAGAGTGAATCCAGCTGTCTCCAGCACTACGGAGGGGGATCCAGGAAGGGGCAAGACCAGCAGAGAGGAAGTAGAGCCCACCTACCACTTGGATGGATCAAGATCTCCACGGGTCTGTCAAAGGTGTGTTTATTGGCCAGCGTGATCACGATGCTCTTGGCGGAGCGAGCAGAGGGGTCAGCATCTGCTCGGATCTCATGTGTAGGGCTCTCAACGCCTGCCCGGGGAAACCGAGGTGCAGTTAGGGACTGAGGAAGAGGAAGACCAGGGAGAAGAGACAACAAGATGGCAGAGGACAGGAACCAAGCAGACTATGAGATTCTTCTGCCGTATCAACACCCCACGTTAACATCAGCCCCAGCACAGTTAACTTGCCAAAACAGACTCTACATTGGCGGGGGAGACAGAGGAGGAAGAGTGTGGACATTGCCTTGAGGAGGTGATAAACCAGTCTGGTGCAGCAGGACAGCCCTGGCACTCTTACCTGCCAGCAAGCACGGCCCCCGGATCTCCAAGTGGAAGCTGAACTCATACTCGAAGGGG
The DNA here is from genome assembly GCA_013397275.1 of Burhinus bistriatus. NCBI lineage: Eukaryota > Metazoa > Chordata > Aves > Charadriiformes > Burhinidae > Burhinus > Burhinus bistriatus. The sequence goes on along the minus strand of VYXH01011460.1, from coordinate 135,982 downwards.
TTGGTGGCTTCACTCTCCAGCAGCTGAGCCAGGCAGAACCTGCTCCCTTGCTCCGGGCTCCCCGATCCACAGTAGTGCTTGTCCCTGCCGGTGAGATGAACCCTAATCAACACTGTGCACATGTTCCATCCCCCCAGAAGCTGCAGATCTGCTGGAGGTAAAGCTTGCAGCAGCTCTGTAGCCTCCTGCAGCAACAGCGGGCTTCTGCTCTGCCAGTCCCGCATCCCCCCAGATCAGTCCCAGCTACAGCCCATCCCGTGGTTTTTCGTACGTTCGGAGCTGGTGGCTGGAAAGGCTGCCAGTGTTCTCCAAGCTGGCCTGGGGGACCCTGGGGACACACACAGCTGGCAGAACGACCCTCACGGCCCCACTGGGCAGTGTCTGCAGCTCAGAGGAGGTGCTGATGAAGATGGAGATGCTTTCCAGGGGAGGAATCATGCCCAGGTTAGCCACAAAAACAATCCTCTCCAAGTCCTCATCCATCACGATCCTTCCTGCACAGAGAGGACCACACCAGGGAGAGGCGGTGTCACAACCATGGAAAATGCTCCTCCCCAGGCCTCCCACCTCCTACCTCCTCCACCCCAGCCCTGGATCAAATGCCCAAACCAGCCTCACTGCACACATCAGCATTTCTCTGAAGAGCCTGAGCGCCAGCCCTCTGCACCACTCCTTCAGCCGTCCAGAAGCAACAGTGCTTTCCAAAACAGATGAGACTGCCACTTTTGGCAGATGCCGTAAGGACACGAGCACCACAACCAAAGGCTCAGCCTTTCAAAAGGAGCCCCCTTGATGCCATGGCATATGACAGCCCACCACCCCCTGCCACCTCCCCATTCCTCTTCCCCTGCTTTTCTTCCCCACATTGACTAAAACACCCCTGACTCCCTCACCACTTCCGTTCCGAGCTCTTCCATTGGGGAGACTGCAGCCATTGAAATAGGTGTCATCTATCTTGGCTTTGTCTTTGACCTGCACCGTCATGGTACGCCGGGACACGGCTGCCTCGAACCCAACAACGGTGGTACACTCATCCAAGGGGTAGACAAAGAGACCTGCCAGCCAGAAGGTTTTTTAGTGACACCAAGTACTTGCCCAGACCCACTAGCCAAGACCATAGTGGGGCAGCTCCCTCTTGGCACTTCCCTGCATGCTCCTGGGATTTTTCCCACTTAAAAAATTGTAGCCTTGGACCATGAAGGGTACAACAGAGGACACAATATACTTGGTTACTCTTCCCGCAAGCATCTAAAGATCTAAGGTGCGCACAGAAACCCAGCGCTGTGATATCCCTGGCTCTTGCACTGGGAGCTTCACCCTTGAAACTTGCCTTCAAAAGCCTGTGCTTCTGGGTTGCGGTAGGTGAGCAAGGCTGTCATCCCAAAGGCATAGCCGCTGACACATGACGTTACCTCTGACGCGGTGAGGGGCAGCGAGGAGCGGGTTGTCCAGTTAATCAGCCCTGGCATCTTCCTGAGGGGTCTGTTGGTGATGGTGGGGTCACCCACAGCGAGCTGGAGAGAGGTGGAAGGACGAGAATGAATGAGGAGCCCCAAGTGCCCAAAACACTTGCGTGCTCCCTCCCCCTTATTTTGGTTTCTGCAGCCCTGGGGACAGAAAGGTGACTGACCCGGGACAGGAGGAGACCTGGGCTCAATGGCTCCACTGGTGGAGATGGGGATGGAGGCAATATCCTGGTGGGAAGACACAAGGCAAACACTTGCCCCAAATCCCCACCAGAGCAAGGGAGGAGGTTCAGATGAAACCTGCCTGCCTGGGGACCCGCAGCCCCAGAGGTTGACATTGCAGTGGTGGATCACGCATCTCACCAGCTCCCACCATCTACCTACTGCTTGAGTCTGGGCAGAACAGGTTAACATCTTTTTTTGGACCTCCTGCTTCTCACTCTCCTCCAAACTGACAAGTTTGTCCAGGATAAGACTATGACCCTGAGAGTTTTCCTTTAGCCTGCGGGAAGGAAGAGCAGGCAGGCAGAGCCAGGCATCCTCCCTGCCCTCCCATGCCCTTGGCAGCCAGTCCTCGCTGCATTTTGGGGTGGTAGCATGGCTCTGCTGCCCCTCATCTCCTCACCCCTTCTGCAAAGGCTGACTCATCCCTCCGCTTTGCTTAGCGGAGACATTCAGATGCAAAGTGGCTACTTCTGCCAATTACATTTCAACTCTTTTCCCCTAAGCAGGTTTTCCTCTGTTCCAGCTCATCTTCCCCAAGACCCAGGGTTTCAAAGGAGACCTTTCAGGTTGGTCTCGGGCCACATCCAGCTCCCCTGGGGCATCAGGAGAAGTTGCTAGGCAGCAGTTCTCCCTGGCTGGCTCTGTAATGCTTTATGCAATGATTTACAAAGCCCAGGAGGAGCCAGCAGCAGTGAAATACATCAGTTTCTCATTTCCTAGCAGTCCTGCGTTATTAAAACCACCTTTATATGCAAATGACATGGAAGACACGAACGGCAGACGTTAAGGCCACCAGCTCGCTGAGCGCTCGGGCAGGAAAATGGTACTAAGGAAGGAAAAAGGGAGAGCAAGGGAGAGTAAGCAGGGCTGGCCGGGATGGGGAAGAGCAGCCAGGGCACCCAAGCAAATCAAACAGCAGTGGAGAAGATGATGGAGGGCAGTAATCTCAAGGCACAGTCCTGATTCCCAGCCAACAACCTTGGCCGTTCCCAATTTAATCCTTTCCTTCCATCTCAAAGGCTGCTCAAGCCAGGAGCTGCCTGAGGGGATCAGGGGATGCATCCAGGGGGATGCAGCCCCGCACAGTCAGGAGATGCAGGAGCATGTCCAGCTCAGTTCCTCCGGCACAGAAGTCCTCTGTGAGCCCAGGGGAGGCCGTCACACACCGGGATGCTCCAAGCCATACTAATAGGGGTTGTAAAGCCAGAAGCTGGCAAGAGTTCCACCTGCTACAGGGAGAGATAATGAAGGTCGCCTTGCTGCCAAGATGTGGCAGAGGCCATCAAGATATCAGGAAGTGATTAAATGCCAGGCGGGGGAAGAAGGAGGGGGGATTATTTTGCCTTAGGGAAGAAAGCAAGCAAGAAATAACAAGGGAAAGATGCTCTCTACCAGCTAGGCACAACGGGAATTCATTATGGGGTTGCCAGAGAGGTGAATCTGGGCTCCAGGAGCGTGATTTCAGCCTGGCAGCTCTCTTGGCTGTGGAGACTTACAGCAGAGCCATGGCTGACATCCAAGCCCCTCACCTCTCCTGCACCCGTGGGAGACTGGGGATATGCCTCCTATGGGATCTGCTCTGCTAGCCGGGACTTCTGCATCACCCAGGCCAGCACAAGCGCTAAGAGACTCTTGGCGGGATGCAGAGCCCTGTGCACGTCCTGCATAAAGCACACCAGTAGAGCTGCACCTCTCCTGCAGCTCCAGCATGGCTCAGAGGAGCCCTGCCACCAGCCCTGCCTGCTAACTGCCCCACAAGGACAGGGAGGGCTCGGAGGGCTCTTCCCGGCTGCTTCCCGCTCCAAGGCCCTTGGGATGGGGCTGGGAGGCAGCGGGCTGCTGCCAGCACAGCCCAGGGGCTGCTCCACACAGATCGTGTCACCAACGCCATCCAGTGACTGCAGCGTGGAAAGGGGAGAGTGGGGAGGCTGGCATGGCGGAGAGCAGTGGGAGAGAGCTGGCATCTCTCTCCTGTGCCCCCCGAGAAACCCCCCCCCACCCCCCCCCCCCGGCTGCTCCCCATCCTGCCTTTGCTGCTCTGGGACCTCACACTCGGTCTCCATCCAGGTGGTGGGGCTGGACCCTCAGGACAGGAGCTGGCAGGACCCCACATCCCAAAAATTACCACCAGCATCACTGCTGCACAGGGCACCCCTGCATCTACGCCATCCTCAGCGCGTCCCCTCACCGCCACCAAACATGCCCTGCCTCCTGCACACAGCAGGCACGGGGCCATCCCACGGACTTGGCCAGATGCCTCCCGACCCACCGCCTCACACTGCGTTTGGCATCCCGGGAGGAGAAGGGGAAACTGTTGGCGAACCCCTTCAGCCAGCTTGCTGCATCGCTGAAAATACCCCACACCCATAATCCCATCAGCTGTGGAAGCAGCTCCGGGCTGGGGACAGAAATCGTCCCTCGGCCAGCCACGCTCAGGACCTGGCACACCAGGATGCCACCACGTTTTTCTTTTTCTTTTTTTTTTTTCCTTGCTTTGTAAACACTCTTTCCTTGACAATCTGCCCCTCTTCACAGCCACGGAGGAGGGAGCGACGCTGGTAACATGCTTGTCCCGCTCCAGGCTATACCTCCAGCCAATTTCTGCGCACCATTTGCGGAGAAGGCGCTGATGCTGCACCGACGTCTGCGGACGGTCCTGCTGACGTGCAGAGTGCGCAGGGCTTTGCTGCGGAACGCAGACAGCACTGCGACGCGCAGGCTCGCCCAGAGCTTGCACCAGCCGCTCCACCTGGCTGCAGGCGCCTACCCCAACACACCGGTGAGGCTCAGAGTTGGATTTTAAAGGACTGCGTTGGAAAAAGCGTTTATGTGCCTGAAAAGCACGTGGGACGCCTGGAGGGCTGCTCAGAGCTGCCTGGGTGTCCACCAACATCTCTAAGCACTGATGTGCCCTCAAAAAATCCGGCTTTTGAGCGTGTGTAGTAAAGACAGAGGCAGAATAATGTTCTTCTAAGGTGTATTTCCACGCGTTGAATAGAACACAGCAAACCGTGACTGCTGTAGACACGAGCACGCAGCCCGGCTTCTGCACAGCTCCCAAAAGCAGGTCAGGGTCCCAGCAGTGCCACTACCACAGGGTCCCTGGCACCCACAGCTGACAACAGGCCAGTAAGACCCAAACCAGACCTGGCAGCTGGGATAAAACCGTGTGCTGCCTGCGACACATCCCCACCTGGCCCTGATGGCTGAAGGGCAGATGTCCAGAGGCAGCCCCGGCTGATTTTCCCCCCCGCAAGACACAAACGCAGCCGTGTGAAGCCCAGCCCTGGTGCCGCACGTAACAATGGACGGATTTTTGGGCTGCTGGATCGCTGTACTGCCCTGCTGTAACCTCTTCGCAGCCCCAAATGGGTCCCCTTGGAAATTCCACTTCCAGGTCCAAGCCAGACCTGGGTCATATCCACGGTGCTCGGAGGGCGACTGTTTTCCTGCAGCTGGGTAAAATATTCCTTCCGCTTCATCTGTATCAATCAACACTGACATCCAGTGGCTTCTCAGGATGATTACAGCCGGCGTGCCTTGTGGAGATGTACAGATGTGCAGCCCTGGGCCACCTGGCTGGTGGCGAGGTGCCTGTTGCACCACAACCCTGGGAGCTGCTTGGCCAACCACCACGGGGAAGCAAACTCCCCCTTGTCTGCAAAACCAAGACAGGAGAAGTCCTGCGGCTTCTCAGACTTTTGGGGCTCTCAAGCAGAGCTGTGTTTCGGTATTTCCCCTGGCTTGGCAGGGGCAGCACAGCTCGGGGAGCAGCCGTGGGTACGCTGCTGGGTGACCCCGACTTTGCCTACCTGACCCACATCAGCTGCAGGTCATGCCTAAGACATGCAGGACCTCTCCAGCCGCTCGCCCCCAAAGCACAAGGCTCAAACCTTGCCAGGAGACCGGGATCGACCCCCTGAAACACTTCTAGGAAGCAGTAGGAGCAAACAGTGTCTGAATGGGCACATGCAGCACTCTCCTGTTTGAGCCCCTGCACAGGGCGGAGAGGGGAGGCTTTGCTGGTTGGTGCCAGCATCTCCTGGAAGAGATGCGGATCCACCATGGCAGACCTGTGGAAACCTCTCATGAAAAGCTCTGGGAGCTGTTCTCCCATCTCCAGCCTCTCTTCACCTCAAACTGCAAGTGCTGGTTATCCCAGCTGTTGGGAAAACCAGCAAAACAGCCGCTACACTTCATGCCAGAGCCACCGCAGGTCCGCTGCAGGGTCACAACGTGGTACCCCACTGCCAAAGAGGTGACAAAGATTTCTGGCCAGAGGCATGCACCGCTTTGGAAGCTAGACAGTGCAGCCCCACGGGGCACCCCAAGGCCTCAGATATGGACACTGGAGGGAGGTGGGGGGAGAACGCTGCTCCTGCCAGCACCCTGCTGAGGGGCACCCAGCGAATGCAAGTGGGTTCCCCCTTCCCGGGGTGATGCAGCACCAGGTTGAGACGTGACTGACAGCCCCTGCAGAGCCAGATTTCGGGGACTGTCAATCATCGCCCTGGCAGGTCTCTTGGGCCATTGGTCTTGCCCCAGAGCTGGGTCTAAAGGACCATGATTCATGTCCCAAGTCCTGTTTCTAGAGCCGTCAATCACGTCCCAGTGCAGACAGCATTTCTGACACGGGGTTTAGTTAACCCGTGCCTCGCTGGGCTTGCTGCTGCGCCAGTGCTTGGAAGATCTCTGGGCTGAGCCAGAAAAGGAGGTTTTAGCCCACCCGAAGGGTGTCTGGGCTAAAATCTCCCTCTCTGGCTCAGCCCAGAGATCTTTGGCTGGGCTAAAACCTCAAGGCGGCCAGTCCTGTGAGCAGGATGCATCCGGAGCCAAGGATGCCGGGCCCCCAGGAGCAGCACAGCCCTTCTCCATCCACCCCTGCCCTGCTGCAGCCAAGCGTGGCAAACACAAGCCAGGTCCTTGGTGATTTGACCCTTACCGGGGGGGGGGACACACACAGTCAGAGTCCCCCCTCACCCTGCCAAGGTCAGTCCTCCCTTCCCCCAAACCAGTGTGTCCACAGCTGGGATATCCCACCTGGCTGCCCAGGAGAGCAAAAGCCCATCACCCCCAGCATTGTCCCCCCCATCCAGCCTCCTTTGCTTTCCCTGCAGGGAGAAGATGACAGTCACTATTAACGTCTGTACGATTTTGGGGAGGGGAGGGATGCTCAGGGGCTCTCCATCCAGCTGGGAAAAGGCAAGGCAGGGAAGCAGCAGCTTGCAAAGTGTGGGCTTGTGCCTGCAGAAATATTATGACAGGGATCTCTTCACAGAGCGGATTGTGCACAGCCTTGGGAAGTAACAGTCCGCGCACACACACACACACACACACGCGCGCGCACACACACACACCCCCCTGCAGAGCACACACAGCCCAGCCTGCTAAAAAGGTGCAGGAGCAACTGGAGAGTAGCCACTGCTTTTCTTACCTTTCCTGGGAGAAGACAGAGGAGGAGGAAGAGGAGGAGGAGGAGGAGGAAGGGGATGGGGGGGTTGGAGCAACTTCACCCACTCCTGCCAGCCCCTGCAAGTGCCCTCAGCTGGGCTTGGGGGGCAGGAAGGGCAGAAGAAATCCCGAAGGGCGGCAGGCACGGCTTCAGACTGCTTTTGTCTCTGAAAGACACGGAGAGACGGAGATAAGGAGAGAGAGGAAAAGGGAGGGAGAGAGGGAGAGAGAGCAAGCGCCAGGGCTTGGGGTGGGGGGAGCGCCGCACAACAGCCACCTCAGCAACCTGTGGCATTCGTCCCCCCGGACCCTCCCCAGGGCCCTCTCCATTGGAGACGGATGCTGGGGCTGCCAGCACTGCGGGGTGGTCCATGGGGGTCTGGGATGGGGAAGGGGCTTACCTAACCGTCTGCAGCAACATGTGCCCCTGTGGCGAAGCTCTGCCCAGGAGCCGGGGAGGATTTTTCGCTTTCCAGAGCGAACACCCGGCTTCCCACTGGCAGCCAGCTGATGAGCGCACACTTTCCGGAGCTGTTTGGGTGACCATCATTAAGTGGAGCCATTTGTTTTGTCAGGGAGGTAACCATGACAATCACCCTGTACACACACCACTGGCTTCTCTGCACCTCCTCCTCTCACTCCCCTCCTGCTCCCCGGGGGCCGCAGGGGAAGGGGCGAAGCCCACCCAGGCAGAGGAGATGCCCTCGAGATGGTCAAGTTGGCAGAGAAAGGGGGATGCAAACTCATCATACCAATCACCATGACTTGCCTCCCCGGGGTGAGATTTTCCACAGCAGCTGCTGGGAGGGGAAAAATCCCCCTTTCTCCCATCACCTTTCACTTCTGTCCTCCTCTTGGTCTTTTAAAAAAATGAAAGCTTCCTAAAGCCCCCCCAAAATCGGGTTTCCTGCAGCCCTAGGCCAGATGTCCTCTCTTCTCCCCCCCCCCCCCCCCCCCCCCCCCACCTTGATGTTGTCACTGTCCCTGTCTCTGCTCACCCACCCTTTCCTCCCCAGGCACATCCCAAAGCCCCTCACCGAGCAGCCCCCTGGCCATGGGGCATACAGGGGGTCTAAAGGGGACCCTCCCCACGGACAAAGGGGAGCGATGCTGTAACAGCGGAATGTGCTTGTGCGGGATAGTCCCTGCCCCGAGCAGCTTAAACTTTACCGCAGGAAAAATGACCTGGAGATGAAAGGGGAAACTGAGGCAGCAGGAAGGGCACCAGCTCGGCCACTGTCCCAAAGTGGAGCTGGACACCGAGCCTGGGTCAGAGCACACAGATGAGAAAAGCTCCTCCTTGCTGCTACCTAAATTCGGTGATAACGGCGCTGCTGCCAACAGGCAGCTTGCTAGAATTAAAAATATCACTGCTTTGCTCAAGATGGAAAGCTCTCCAGCTCAGCGGTGATCTGCAGGAGGACAGAGGGTTTTTTTCCCCCCCTCACATCATCTGTCTGGTTTGAGTGTCCCACTGCAGACCCATCCCTGGCAGTAAATCCACCGCCACCAGCAGACTGAGCCCCTAAACTCACCCACCAGGCTCTGTGCTAAAACATCTCTTCCCTATAAGCCCCACGTCTCCCTTTCCATCTGCATTCAGATGAACTCAGAGCATTTTCTTTCTCCCCCTCGTCTCCAAGCATACATCCGCATCACAGGAGGACCGGGGTGACCAGACGTATGGCATCCCTAATGAACCATCTTGTCTTCACCGAGAAGGACGTGCTTTAGGGGAAATGGCAAGAAACTCTGCAAGCAGATGCCTGGTCGAGAGTCTTTTCCCTAAGCCCAACTCCCAGAGGCTGACTTAAGTCCTGAAGCTTGAGAATTTACGGTTCTTGCTAGACAAATAAGTCAGCCATGGAGAAGCCCACGTCTCCAGCGCCTGTTAAAATGTTTGCTTACTATGGCTTTTGGCTCCTACGAAGAAAATAACATATGGCAGGAGAAATCCTGGGATTCATACCAACGAATCTGGTAGCTGCGGCATATTTATTTATACAACAGAGCAGGATCCAACATGGAGGCTGGGCCAGATGTGAGACCTTGGGATAACAGAAACAAAGTTGCTTTAGGGGGAACTAATATTTAGCGCTGAAGGTGAGGCTGCACCGCCAAGGGCATCAACACCATGTTCAAAAGTGCTGCCACGTCCCAAAGCAGCTCCCAGGGACTTTCGACTGGCGTTCATTCCTCCTCATCCTCTCCAGACTGGCCATGCCTAGGAACCCCACCGCCGATGAGGGCCACCTCCTCCCAGGGAAGCGGCAGCTGAGAAATCAGATGGGCTGCAGCAGGGGTGTTAAATGAGACAAAATTTGGCGGCGGACAAGCTAAAAATAGAATTTGAACTCATCAGAAGTCCCATCCCTTAGCTTGTGGCTTACCCACTCCGGGTTAATTAATAGCTGGTGGAAGGCGGCACCTCTAAACACCAGGTGCCACAGAGGAGTATTTCCAGTCCTGTTTCATGCCTGGGACCAGCCCAGGTGAGTTATGGGACCAGCTCAAGGGCATCCAGTGGCCAAGCACAAGGCAGGCTTTCCTGGCTTCCGGCCCGCTCGTTATTCAGCTCACTCATGCTTCAACATTACACCAGCATGCAAGTGCAGCGCTCTCATGTTTGCACACTCCGAACACAGTCTGCATCAATGGGCTGGGAGGTTTGGGCATGAAAAGAAAAAAAAAAAAAAAAAAAAACCAGAAAAAAAAGCCCACAACCTAAACCAAATCTGCTAGATGGAGAGCAATGAGCACTTCTCATTACCTCCGTGCGCAGCTCTGTACGTAAATGCAGTTTTCCTCATCCTGGAATGCTCTGGGAAAAAAAAATAATAAATCAGCCTGTTTGTAGACGGCGATGATAAAAAGGGGTAACACAGAGCTAAGCAGGGACTGCCTCCTCCTCTGAGCAGGGAGGTGCATGGACAAGGAGCCTCCAGCCTGTTTGGTGGGTAAGGACCACAGTTAATTCCAATGAAATTCCACAGTGCAACATCTGCTCTCCCGAGACCTCTAGTACCAGCACTGCCAAAGACCACCGATGAAGGGAATTAAGCATTTATTTAATGTTAAATCAGTCTGAATATTTATCTCATGTTTAAAAGAATAAATATTGAATTATTTGACAGCACAGTCCCTAGCAAAATCAAGGACCCTGTACGGGTGGCTGAGCACACACATGAGGAACACACCCCTGCTCCAGAGGCTGATGGAGAAAAGTCTTTCTTCACGTACAGAAGATGCAACACAGGAACACCCACGATGGCCAGCACGATCGCGCCTCACTGACAGTCCCCAGAGCCTTGAAAATCCCAATAAGCTATGGCAGCAAAGGTAGAAGATTAGAAAGGAGGGTTTGGAAAGATCTGCCTCCAGCTAACGCTGCCTAACGACAGACAGTTCTCCTCGTTTCCAATGCCTTGATTTTCCCACCTCTAAAATGGGGATAATTCCCAGTCCATCTCTACTGGAGGTGTGCATCTCTGCAAGAAAACATTACACTGGGATACATGAGCATCTCTCTCTTTCTGCAGCTAAAGCGTCCATCGGCCTCTGGGACTTCCCATGTTGCTTTTTATTTTTACCCTAATTAATTAATTAATGTCTCAGACTTGCTTTCGGCTGCCTGCTCTGTTCCCATTGAAAATCTCCTCATGTTCAGCTCCTGTGTTTGGCATCCTCCTGGGCGCTGTGATGAGTTGCCATGGAAAAAAGTCATGATGTCACCTCTACAAATAAAACTGCCAGATCCCAAAGTTCACGTGTGTGGCTGGGGCAGGGGGGGTGGGGGCTGGGCAGAACCCGATGTACACAGGGCTCTCGCCTCCGAAGAGGAAACTGAATTAGATAGACAGGGGTAAAGCATCAGAAAACAATACTCGTAATCATGGGGTTTAGTTGGAAGGAAAAAAAAAATCATAGGGGCATTTGAAGAGTAATAGCGAAGGGCCCGGTCCTGCCTGGGCTAATGCACCAATATCAGCAAAATTGCATGAGGCATGGACAAGATTTCTGCTGCACAGAAACAAATAACAGCTCAGATGGAAAGTTTCGGGCTGTGGGAACCACGTGGCTCTGTGTCTTCATTAAAAGGCAGGGTGAATATCGAGACAAGGAAGTAACCATCATCTTGGGAACTTCTGGCTGACGCCTACAGGCTTGGCTGTTTTACTAGTCCTGCTGCATATAATAAACATACAAATAAAGACCCTCCTCAAGGGCCGCTCCTTCCATGCAAGGTTCAAGGAAGCACAAACGCTGCACAGGGAATGGCAGCCCAGCAAGGAAATCCCACAGGCTCTTCCCACACTTCTTTCCTTTCTACTTTCCCTTTTTCTTGCGTTTATTCCAGGAGCTTTAAAGAACAGGTTTGATATCGGGTCTAAGCCAGTTCCTGCCCTACAGCGAGAGACAGGACGCAAATGACTTTTCCATGTTCCTGCCACTTCTACACCTCCGTGGCTCATTCTACAACCTTGTTTTTCACCTACATCTCTGTTTCAGAGACAGAAAGAGCTGTGGTTCCCTCGCAAATGTCACAGCCTGCTTGTGATTTCCCCTCAGCCTCAGCTCCCAAAGGGACTCCATTACATGGGAAACCCGCTCCCGCATCATAGAGGGGGCCAGACCCTACAGCACGCAGCGAGACAGGCCCTGGCCCCCAGCCCCACACCATACAGGGGGCCAGGCCCCACAGCAGGCAGAGAGGCAGGCCCTGGCCCCCAGCCCCACACCACACAGGGGGCCAGGCCCCACAGCAGGCAGAGAGGCAGGCCCTGGCCCCCAGCCCCACACCACACAGGGCCCAGGCCCCACAGCGGGCAGAGAGGCAGGCCCTGGCCCCCAGCCCCACACCACACAGGGGCCAGGCCCCACAGCGGGCAGAGAGGCAGGCCCTGGCCCCCAGCCCCACACCACACAGGGGCCAGGCCCCACAGCAGGCAGAGAGGCAGGCCCTGGCCCCCAGCCCCACACCACACAGGGG
>VYXH01011460.1:96876-122900 GCA_013397275.1 Burhinus bistriatus | reverse complement strand
GGGGCCGGCGGCGGGGACTGCGGGCGGCGCAGGCGCTCTTCCCGCCGCCGGCGCCATTGCGGCTGCTCACGGCGAGCCCGGCGCCAGCGCCCACCGGCCCGGACATGGCCACCGACTCCTGGGCATTGGCCGTGGACGAGCAGGAGGCGGCAGCCGAGTCGGTGAGCGGGGAACGGGAGGGTGGTGGTGGCCGGGGGTTCCCGGGCAGCGGCTCGGCCCTGAGGCGCGGGGGCCCGGGGCTGAGCCTCCGCCTCCGCCCCACGGAAAACAGCAAGCGCCGGAAAACCCTTTTCTCCTCATTTTCTTTCCAAAGGGGCAGGGAGGCCGCTGTCCTTCCCCTTCGTGGTGGGGCCCTGCCGGCAGCACCGCCTCGGGGTGCCCCTGGGCCTGGGATCTTCCTTTAGGAGCGACAAAAAAAACCCCTTTTTTCTTTCTTTTGTAAGAAACGCTTTTCTTTCTTTTTAAAAATCTTTTTGCTTTCGTTTTTTGAGTATCGAAAGGGCAGGGAGGCCCCGTCCTTCCCCTCACCCTACATCCAGACAGTCCTGTCAGCAACACCCTTCAGAGGTGCCTGCGGTCTTCACCCGGGGCCAAAAAAACCCCTTTCTCTCTCATTTTTTTTGTGACAAGATCTAAATACATTTGACCTGTTGGGTTTTTTCTTTTTCTGAGCCGCTGGAGCACTGCAGTTTAGCATGGAGAGCACGAACTCAGCCCCTGGACGTGCGGGAAGACCCTCGGGGCTCCTCTCCCTGTCATGTTCTTGGTGGTAAAACAAACTCTTTGCCTGTCAGGTTTTTGGTGATAAAACAGACCCTCGGCGAGAGGGACCCATCCTGGGGCAGCATGTGTCAGCCAGGACTGCCCTTGGCTCCGAGCTTCCGTCCTGGAATGTAAATTTTCTCCCGTTTGCTATCAGCAGAGCTACTAGGGAGCAGGGTTGCGGGGACAGAAAACAAACGCTTTCTCCGTGTCATCGTTACAGCTTCGAAAAATTGCTATTTGTCTTAAAACTCTTGAAATCAAGTTCCTCTCGCTAACTTAATCTTGTTTGCCTTCAAGCATGGGTTTTCATTGTGCAGTAGTTTTAGCAGGTGGTAAGTCTGGAAGCATTGATGAAAGCTCAGGTGTTCCTGGCCAGTAGTAAAACGCCGGTGCAGTAGTCTTTGAATAACTCTGATTTTGTGTTTTTCCTCCCTTGTAGTTGAGCAGTTTACACCTGAAGGAGGAAAAAACCAAACCAGATGCCAATGGTGAGTTACAGCCGCTCAAATGGTCTTGGAAAGGGCGTGATGTTTTTCTGTTGGGTTTGAAGCGCTGCTGCCAAAGTAAATTCCCGATTAGTCAAGAAATTCCAGAAAAAGGAAACATAAAGCTAAGATTAAGCAGCAGCGTAGACTAAATATCTGGCTGGTGCGCTTGTTCTGCTAGACTAACTGTTTAAAATCATATTTTGCTGTATTCAGGGAGCTGTGCAGACAAAATCTGTTGGTATGGTTGATAAACTTCAATTTGGCCATGCAGAGCAAGCTGTAACTAGGGGTTGCTTCTGCGCACTGATAGAGCAGGGCTCTCATCAGGAAAATGGGCTGCTTTGTAGCTTTTCTCACAACCTTCAAAACCTAAAACTCTGTGAGTGTGGGCTGCCTGACCTCACATCTGCCCCAAAACTGTCTGTTTTAATTTAGGTGCTGTTGTCAAGGCAGACGACAACGTGGAGAAGACAGAGGATGAGGAGAAGGGTAAGTGCCTTCTTGAAAAATGCTTTGGCAAGGAATGTTGAAAAGAAATTAATTTCATACGTACTTAAAGAAAGTCTGCCTTATGTCTCAGGATGGATGATCTTGTATCCTGCCCCAAGGACTTAATTGTAAGACATGTCCTTCCTCCATAATACTTTTAAAGCCATTGGGTCCTGTAATAACTTGGGAGACTCCTGGATTAGAGTGGAGAGGAATAAGGGGATAGCAGTGTCCTCAAAGGCAGGACTGGATATAGGAGCAGTTGGATAACCTGGAGCTGGAATTGCTGTAGCAACCAACATGTTGCGTTTATGAAATGGCTGTTAAGAGGTGGGTAACGGCTCTAAATCCTTCAGAAGGTGGCTTAAGCGAAACTTGCTTTAGAAAACAGATTTATTACAAAAACTCCAAAGCATAGCAGTTTAACCTTCCATTTTGATCTCACTTATCCTCAGCCCTTGCTGCTTTTCAGCCCTGGAATCTTTCAAAGTACTGTTTGTCCTCAAATTTTCCTTAAAAAAAACCCCAACCAAATGCCTAAAAGGTATCTGCCCATATGTCAGATAATGGTGAGGCTTTAAAAGGCTTCCAGTTAGATGCTAAGCTATAATATCTTAAATAAACAGAGTTCTGTATCTGTTAAGGTCCCCCTTAAAACAGTGCTCGTGTTGTTTTGTCGTCCTGGATATTAAATGTGAATCTTGGGGATACCCTGATAGATGCCTCATTCAGGAAGTTTGGGCTCTTATGACATTGCTCTGTAAAAGAGAATTTCAGTATTTGGATGCACCTTGTCCTTTTTAACTTGCTCAGTAATGCAGCACTTCAGCGGGAGCAACACCTGGAACAGGCTGTGACTTACTTAATTTTTCTACCTCCTTTTTCAACAGAGGACCGAGCTGCCCAGTCCTTGTTAAACAAGCTAATTCGCAGTAACTTGGTTGACACAACGAATCAAGTGGAGGTGCTGCAGAGGGATCCCACATCGCCTCTCTACTCCGTGAAGTCTTTTGAGGAGCTGCGACTGTAAGTCCTCTTAGATTTCCTGGCTGTGTAGGAGATAGCGCTTAAAAGTGCATGGGTTTCTGTTTCAAGTTACTGCAAATTTGTCATTAATAAATTAGCATATCATTTATTGTATTATTTAAATGCAAGGACAATTATTTTATCTTGGTGCCTTGTGAAGGTTTCCATCTCCAACAAGCTCATTTTAAGTCCTGGTCGGTGTAGAGCTAGCATTTTTTTCTATAATCACTAGCAACACTATTCTGAATTTTAACGTATGGTTTTTGGCCTTGACATGCACAGTGGAGCTCATGTGTCACAAGCTGGATGAGGTGAACAGAGAAGAGAGGGCTGTCCTTCCACGGCCACTGTCACCAGGGTTCTGTGAATTGCAAAGTGAGACCTTTTCTGTGTCGGAGGCATGGTTATTTTGCCACCAGTTCTCCAGCAAATGCAGGGAGGCTCGGAGCAGGTGTTCCAGTAGCACGGCAGTGTTTTGGAAAACAGGAGATTTGTTTTATTGGCAGGAGTAATGAACACAACCATCTTCTGTTCCTGTTCTCTGACAGTTATTTGTGAAGGTCCAGCAGCAGCAGTGAATAGTACAAAGGGAAAAGCTTATCTTTTCTCTGCCACGATACTGGATTTATGTACTGGAAAGACTACTAGCGTTAGTATTTTCTGACCCTTCCTATTGAATACCTTTACCAGTGGAGCTTTCAAGCAATGATAGCTGTATTTAAGGCATGGTAGATTTATGTCTTTTTTTTAATGTGCTAAAGCAGCTGTCCCGTTGGGATTGTCGTTGGTTATATTGATGATCTCAAGTTTGTTGCTCTTTTGCAAGCTCCACGGGGAAATCAGAGCCAATGAGACTTCTTGCCGTGAAATGTCAGGATGTTGTTTCACTTTGTTAATGTTACTGGTTGAACGTCTACAAAAAAAGCTAAGGTCCTGTAGTGCCTGTTAGACTAATTCCCATCTTTCAAAAGCCAAACAATCCAAGTGAGTTAATGATGGGGGCAGCCAGACTAATTGAGTCTTCATTTTGTTATGACTTGGTGTATCCTTGGCAACTGTTGCAGAGTTGGGCTTTGTACGTCCTTGCTTCTGAGCTGCACAAGGTTATGTTTTCAAAGAGCTTTTGTTCCAGCTGTCATCTGAAAGTAATATACGATTTTTTTAAAAGCATGTTGTGCTGAATAGGAAATTCTTAACAGCGGGAAGTGGTGGGCAGGAAACCTGTAACCTGCTTTGAAAGGAAAGCTCTTACTTCTGAGCACCACTAACAGCACTCCAGTAAGCACTTGGAGGTCATCGACTAAGAGTTCGCTAGCACCATAAACTGAATTTTCAGTTGTTCTTGGATCTCCTTGTCTACACAAGTGTCTGCTGAGACTAGAAAGCTCCCGTGAGAAAACGCGATTGATGACCATTTGAGGACATGCTTTGGTTTGAGTGCTGGGTTATAACCATGGATCGCTAGGTGTAGTCATGATGAACTAAGTTTATCAGTCATTTACGAGTTTCTTGTGCTAAGCCAGGATCGCTCTGGTGTTAAGATGTCAGTATGTATTGCAGAATCTATCACAGCTTACTGAACTCCTTGCAATGATTTCATGATGTTACACTTCATTCTCTGCCTCAGATACTGAGGTCACTTTGTCCCATCTTCGAGTCTTCAAAGAGTGATAATTTTGGTGCCGAGATTAGGCGTGGCTGAGGAACAGGGATTGGCCTAAAGGACAGGATTAACGCTCTCTGCTCTGGGATTCCCAGGATTGTCTGAAAAGCTGCTTTAGAACAAGAAGCCCCACACCAGCCTTAGAGCTGTGACACAAGGTTTTCTATGTAGCTGTGAAAGGCAGGCATGCAGGCTGACGTACTAAATTGAGGGGTTTTTGCAAAGCTTCCTTTCCAGACTTTCTGCTGTCACTTGTTATAGCTTTCAGACACTGAGGGTAGTTGTTTCACCGGTGCGATCATAGCAGGTACACAGCAAGGGGCAGCTCTAGGTTCGGTTGCAAGGTTTTTTCTCACCTTTTTGTACACAAATGAAAACCAAATGGACTTTAATGGGTCACAGTATAAAAACTCCTCTGTTTTCAGGAAACCACAGCTCCTGGAAGGAGTCTATGCCATGGGCTTCAACAGACCATCTAAGATACAAGAGAATGCCCTGCCCATGATGCTTGCTGAACCGTATGTACACATGCTTTCCACTCCCTTCCACTATAGGAAGGATTTGAAAGATGTAGTGTACTATTACTGAACTTTGGATGGGAGGATGGTGATGGGGGAGCTGTCCGGGCTGTGGTGAAAGGGTTCCCATGCCACAATGTTTCTGTCATCATGAACTATGTAACAGCAGCCGCGGATTTGTCCTTTTCCCGGGGCTGCCACTGAACATGCAGTGTTTCTGTGCGGCTGAGGTCAATCCGATTTTCCTAGTCAGTGCAGGGGAGAAATAATAAGGCTGCTATGGAACATAGCTCCAGAAATCTTGGGTGGGTGGGAGTAGTTGAGATGCTGCGTTGCCTGCGTGGCTGGTTTTCCTCTCCGCGCCCCTGAGCTGGAATGTGTGAAGTATTAAGACACTAGGGGGAGATATGCAAAATGGAAAAGTACTGACAGATAAGCACAGTTTTCCTTCCAAATCTCCAAATCAAGAGGTGCTGAAAGAAAGAGTTGGTCGGGGGCAGAAACTGACTTCTGTGGAGCACAGCTGGTCAAGCTAGGCACTAGTCCAGAGCAGTGATAAATCTAAAAGGTATTAAAATGCCACTCGAGTTTTCTTTATCGTTCAACCCCACGAGTATGTTGTCCAGGTGGTTCGTCTGGTTGAGCTCATGTCTGCTGTATGTTCTGCAGCCCACAGAACTTGATCGCACAATCTCAGTCCGGTACTGGCAAGACAGCTGCCTTTGTCCTGGCCATGCTCAGTCGTGTTGAACCCGGGAACAAGTATCCACAGGTAAAGTTTCTGGGACGTGACTGTTTCGGGGGGATTTCATGGTGGTGCAGTGCCACCTAGTGAAGAGGCTGAGCTTCTGTTGAGACCTTTGATAGTAAATTCATAGCTTGATGAACCCATCTCTGTGATGCTGTTTCTGTAAACTGCTTAGCAGGGACTGGTGATTTGGGGATCTATCAAAACGCCTTTAATGCAAAAGACGTGGATTTTGCTCAGAACTTGTTCCTTTCAGTCTCTCCCTTGCGTTGCTCTGTGAGGAGTTAAATCGGGGGGGATATCATTCTGGGAGAAATTAAATCAGATAAATATTGCAGGCTGAAGGGGCTTAAGTAAGTGGAATTTGGGATGGAAGAGAAGGTATCTGTGACAACAAAGCAGAGAATGCTTGGAAAAGGGCTTTTTTAACCCAATTTCCGTATGTGATAGTTGAGCAGTGTTATCAAGGCTAGAATTCTTTCCTTAAAAAATGCTGTTCTTATCTCTTAGTCTAACTGTAGGTGTTAAGTTCCTTGTCACTACTGTCCATATGTGTCCCCTATAGCGGAGTATCTGCACTCCCCAGCCTGAGGAGCAGAATTGAATGCAGAAAGCCAGTAGTTAGGTGACTGTGTCATATCAACTCATTCCCCTAGTTTCAGAATGTAGAACTGATGGGCTTTCAGAAACTGTTCAGCTGGTTGCATGTTCGTCTTCAGGAAAACTTTAATAATAAGAATTTTAAAAAAACCAAGGGTGATAGTGTTGCCCAGGATGTTGGTCATCTCAAACGTGTTATCCTTCTGTCCCTCCAGTGTTTGTGCCTTTCCCCAACATACGAGCTGGCACTTCAAACAGGAAAAGTGATTGAGCAGATGGGAAAGTTTTATCCAGAGCTGAAACTTGCGTATGCTGTCCGAGGCAATAAATGTGAGTAAGGTGAAACACTACCAACAGACTGTAAATGAGAAAATGATTGTTGGGTGCAATACGGTAAATGAACAATAGACCAATCAGATAGGGTAGTTCAGAGGGGGGCAGAGCATTTCGCTGTCTGCGCAGCTATCTTATGAAAGCCTTCCTTTCTGTCTCGGCAGTGGAGAGAGGTCAGAAGATCTCCGAGCAGATTGTAATCGGCACACCCGGCACTGTGCTGGACTGGTGTTCCAAACTGAAATTCATAGATCCCAAGAAAATCAAAGTGTTTGTCTTAGATGAGGCTGATGTGATGATAGCGACCCAGGGCCATCAGGACCAGAGCATCCGCATTCAGAGGTAAGGACTCAGCGTACGTTGCCTGAGGTGATTTTTGTTTGTTTCTATTATAGCTATTTTGTAATGGAGGGACAGCAGGCCTAGATTCTTGACCGGTGTCTTCACCAATAAAGCAACAAGATTAAAATGATATATTTAGCTCTAATCCAGATGGTTAATAGAGGCAGAATGTCAGGGGATGACAAGCAGTTTCATTTTCTTACTGAATAAAAAGCCTGTCCCTGGAGCAGGGTTTATTCATTTTTAAGAATGCGAGTCTGGATGCCACTGGTCCGTGGAGGAACAATCAGGTGTCGGTAAAATAAGCATTAATCTTTCCAGCCACCAAAATAACTGGTTCTGAGGTTATTGTTCTGCTTTGCCGGTAGCATTAATCCCATCAGGATATCAGGGTAGCAACAGTGTTGCATGGGAACCCTGCCCATTTTGCTTTCTTCTGCAGAATGCTCCCCAGGGACTGCCAGATGCTTCTGTTCTCAGCCACTTTTGAGGATTCTGTGTGGAAGTTTGCTCAAAAAGTTGTTCCTGACCCAAACATCATCAAACTGAAGCGAGAGGAGGAGACACTGGACACTATTAAGCAGTATTACGTTCTGTGCAATAACAGAGATGAGAAGTTCCAGGCTCTCTGTAATATCTACGGCGCTATCACCATTGCCCAGGCCATGATCTTCTGCCATGTAAGTCCTTTTGAGGAACGTTAGTCCCAACAACCCCATTAGTGTCTGCTATTGCTATAAACCTGGCCAGGCATGCTTTTTGGAAAGAAACTGAGAACATTAATTGCCCTTTTCTTCGGCTTTTCTGGCCGCCCCTTTGAGTGAAATCTTGAGAGCCATGATAGCACTAGCTGGTTTGTTTCTCTGGGTTTGTCCATCCAGGTCATTTTTATTCTTGAAGTCCTCTGAAGCAAAGAGCAGAGTAATGCACAGTTTTCCAAAACAAAATATTACTTAAAACTACTGAAAAAAACCTAAAATCCTGAGGTTGGAAAATGGATAAAAATGGGGCAGAATGAGGGATGGGGATGTTTTGTAGTTCTGCAGCCAACACATAGCTTTTCCTGGGACTCCATTTCCCTCAGGTAATTGGTGATATACCTCTGGGGTCTCCCTGTGAATCATACTGAGACTTCTTTTTTCCGGAAGCCACCATAACTCATGGAAAAAAAACCAGTGCTGACAGCACCAGAACAGCCATGTAAAGCTAGCTCAGACAAGATAAAACCTGTGTTCGGAGTCTGCTGCACTGTCTGCATTTATGCTGTTTCGAGATGTAAAAATATCAGACATAATCAGAGCTTGAACAACTAACATAATTGGAAACTGTTTAGTTCAAGACTGCATAGAGCCTGTATTGGATGTCACAGCTACATTCAGCTTAAACCCTGACATTTTCCAAGCTGATAGTTTTGTTTACTTGACACTGCTTGTGGGCTTTTAGGGTACATATGTAATCCCTCCTAGAGTGAAAGCTGAGGAGCAGAGCACAAAGAAAATGCGTACTTTTCTTGAAGAAGGGTTGCTGTGGTGGCAGATGCACACTTTGTAAAGGAGGAGGGGTGGGCACGGCACTTAGGAGCTGTTTCCTTTTTAGATATAAAAACTGAGCAGCTGCGGAGCTTCCAGTCGATCCCGGAGAGGTTTGTTCCCACTTTACAGCATTAAAACTTCCTCCCAAAGACAGACCTCGCTTTGTGTTTCAGACTCGGAAGACGGCGGGCTGGCTGGCGGCGGAGCTCTCAAAGGAGGGCCATCAGGTGGCATTGCTCAGTGGGGAAATGATGGTGGAACAGAGAGCCGCGGTGATAGAGCGTTTCCGAGAAGGCAAAGAAAAGGTGCTGGTGACCACAAACGTCTGTGCCAGAGGTAAGGCGTGGCAGAGCTGGGCCAGGGAGGGGCAGAAGCAGCGGTTCCTAAGACAAGATATGGCTGGCCAGCTTACAGAAAGAATTCATATCATCAAGTGTTCTAATCTGGAGAAATTAGGGTCCTTGAAGTAATTTGTGGGCTTTTGGGCTGCTGCCTGTGTCTGTGCGTATAAAGGTGCCTGTGGGCAAAAACAGGATTCCTTGCAGCCTTCCTGCAGCTTGGGATGAAAAAGTCCACCCTGGGACAATTTTATGCTTCTGGCACCAAGCCTGGCTTGTACTGCTGACCCTCAGTGTTTAAAATAAACATGTTCCAAAACACAGAAATCTGAAAAGCACTGAACTCCAGTAGGAATTTGTGTTGCAATTTGACATCCTAGAACAGTTAAGACAACACAGTACTTGGGGGGGAAAAAAAAAAAAGAGGCTTCGGAGAGGAGGAAAGCGTTTCCAAAATATGTAAGTGCTGGTTAAAGCATCTCTGACTGCTTTTCCGTTAGCCGTTTCAGTGGAATACTCTGGTGTAACAGCTAGATAGTTTTCATTTCAAAGTACCCCATAAGGATATTGTGGAAAAGATCCATTTCAGAGTTTGAGAGTGGCTTTTAACTCCGCACTCAGCATGGAGGCAGCCACACAGCAGCTCTCTGACAGCTGTTGGAAGTTCTGCTGTTGGGTAACCTGGATATGGTGACCAAACTGTGCCCAGGTCAGGCCAGAGGAGGCTGTTCCTGCTATAAGATAGTTTCAATGTAGTGGTGTAATCTGATGCTTTCTTTTTATCAGGGATCGATGTAGAGCAGGTCTCTGTTGTCATCAATTTTGACCTTCCTGTGGATAAAGATGGAAATCCAGATAATGAGACTTATCTGCATCGGATTGGACGTACAGGTCGCTTTGGCAAGCGAGGACTGGCTATTAACATGGTGGACAGCAAGCACAGCATGAATATTCTCAACAGAATCCAGGAACATTTCAGTACGTACCCTCAGACTTCCTCTAAAATCAGATGTTATTTCTGCAGAATTTGGACTAGCTGTGTACTGAGCAGGTATTTATTGAGCCTTAAACTGACCGCAGAAGAGCACATCAGCTGCATTCTGTGTAATGTTGCTTAGGATTGTGAACTGCTACCTATGATAGGAGCAGAAATAAGTCAAGTTGTCTGTTTGCTGGCTACCTGGATAGTCCTTAAAATGCATGTTTCAGAGATGGGTAACATTCGATTACCCTGATGGGCCTTTGATAAACGAAAAAAAGTTTATGCTGTAGTTTTAAAACCTGACTGAACGTTTCATGGATAAACCTGAACTTCTGGAGACCAGCTAAAGAAAGCAGCTTTCCCTTCTCTGCTCTGCGTTACAAAATCTGACTTATTTCTCATCTTTCCCAGACAAAAAGATAAACAAATTGGATACTGACGACTTGGATGAAATTGAGAAGATAACTAACTGAAGTACAGCTGCTGGAACTGGTGTGTACCCTGCTGTGGAAGCTCTCCCACTAATTGGATCAGCGTTCAGATTGGCACGCCTCTCAGCTAGTCCTGAAAAGGACTCTTTAAGATATGAGTACACAAAAATTACCTCATCTTAAAAATTGCAGTTGGACTTCAAATTGTGCAACTATGGGGAGGAAGAGGAAATGTTTACAGAAGCTTTTAACATTTCTTAGTTTAGCCTTAAAACGGGAAGATCTTTTGGATTCTAAAAATAACACTTGCCAAAAAGTGGGCAATATATAATTATCGAAAACAAATTTTAAAAAAAAAAAAAGCTTTATTGCCTTTAATTGGAATAAAGTTCAGCATTAACCTGATGAGTTAAAACTCAACAGCTGAATATATAATGGACATAAGTAAAGGAAAAAAACAAAAAGGAAGAAAAAACAACACAGAAAAAACACAAACAAGGCAGCTGGTTTTTGGCTAAAAACTCAACTTGTACAAAATAGGATGTCATTCTCTTTGGCGCTCCCCTGAGCTCTTTAAGACTCATTTCTGGCTTCCTGATGGATTTGCCCTGCTTTTCCTGACGTAAATTGTCCTGAGGATGTCTCCAGTAGCTCATACTTGCAAACACAGGTGCCGTGTTGCTTTTGCTGGGCAGTATTTTCTTTTCATTTGTCCTTGATTTGTTAGAATGGCCACTGTACGTAAAGCGGTGCGGTGGTGACAGTGCTTAAGTACGTACTCTAGAAGTTCATCTGAAGCGTTTAACCTCGCCAAGATGTAGGTGGGTGGGGAGGGAGGGGCAGTATGAAGGGAACTGTACTAATTAATTTGCTGAATAAATTCACCTCCATAAAATGCTAATGACTGTTGGAGTGGGGGTCGGTCACCTTTAGGCAGGTGGTGCCAGTTGTAAGATGCTGCTGTGAAGCTCCGCGTGAATAATGTACAGAACTGCTGGGCTTCACCAATCAGGAATAGAAACGGGAATAAAAGAAAAATAGTCATGATAGCTTGTGTTGACAAAAAAAAACCAAAACAAACAAACAAAAAACCCTTTGGAACACCAAATTTACCTTTTACAGTATGTTTCAGTACCAGAGTTTTGAGTTAAATTGCTCAGCCAAATTGCAGACGGGAAGCGTTCCACTTCCATTGTGCTCGTAGTGCAAAACAGGTCACTGGTCCCTTGCCCCAGGGTGATCCTTGCCGGAGAAGGAATGATTTGCAACTTCTGTGCTCGGGCTTTTAGTTCGCTTGGGACCATTCTCATGCGCACAACTGAAAGCCTGTGGGTTTCCAGGAGAAGGAGGCTCCTGAACTAGAACTTAGGGTGCACAGCTCTTTTTGGGGAAAATGGGACATGCATGAGTAGCCATCAGCCTGCTACTCGGTGCGGGAATCACTTCAAAATAAATGTATAAATTGTAAATTTAACTAGGAATTTTCTTTGCAATTTTGGCCATCATATTCTGTTCAAAGACAGGAACATGGATCCTTTTACCAAGTAAAAAAAAGGCTCATTTAAAATGTACCTAAAATTTTAGGAAATTGTGCACCCTTTTATCAATTTGTATAAAGGCTTTAGTGAAAAAAAAAAAAAAAAAAAAAAAAAACAACTGTTAAAATTAAACTTTTTGTATTCTGGGGTGTATCTATTTTTATTCTGTTGGAAACCTATTTAAAGTGGCAGGTGAGTGAGTGCTTGCGTGTCGAGTGGAAGACTTGTTTCAATCACCTACTTTAATAGTACAGCTGAATGACCTCGTGACAGCAGAGTATTGGGTTGAATTGTCATGAAAGCTGCTGCTGGTCCTGTGTGCTGTTTCTAATGTACTTTTAATTGGAATAAAGAACACATACTGAATGATGCCTCTGCTAATTTCTGCTTGAATACTCTGTTGTTGTTTAAAAACCTTAGGTAAGGATGTTCCCAGCCAGAAGTCCTCATGAGTTTTCTATTCTTGACCTCAAAGCATCCTGGGACTGAACTTCACCTGATTTAATGCTAGAATTCTTAAAAGCTTCCCACAAGGAAGCTTGTTAAATGATACTACACAATAAATGAGGTCAGATAAATACTGTTCTCTCCCCCTAGTACTTCTTGTGCCAGACTTGGCAGAGCTGCTGCTAAGACATCCCCTGCATCCCCAGAGGAATTTTGAAGGGAAGAGAAGGAGAGCTGGGGGACAAAAGAGGTGTTTTCCCTGCACTGTGCTTGCCTAGATCAAGACTTGATGTGGTTTTTAGAAGAGGAAATAATTAAAACGCTTGTCTTCGGGGATGCTGTAGCCTGGGTGAGTTTGTTAGAGGACCAAACTCATTCAGCTTTATCTTAGATTGAGATATTTGGGAGGAATATCCTCCAACATGAGAAGTGCTGCCCACTGTGAGCCAAGTTGCTCTCATTCATCTGTTCTTGGTTAAAGCATCGGCCCCTGTGCGCTCTCAAAGCTGCATGATGGTCACCGCGTCTCTGGTTGTTAGCAGCGGGCAGTCACTGATCTGAAGCGCTTCCTTTTTTGCTGCGATCTTGTATTTAATACAGGACAGAGATACAAACTCCAGGAAGGCACGTGCAAGATGGTGTGGATGGCAGCCGAGCATCCAAAGGCTGATTGGGACAGTGCCCAAGGTATTTGCCATCAAAGTAATGGCATTTCTTGTTTAAGAGGAGTTGCGATGGCTAAACCCCCAGTTCACATAAATCGTCTTAAATTCAAGTTTCAGCCTAAAAGGTTTTATTGATTGTACCACCACACAGTATGAAAACACTCTGAAAATTAGAAGTAACATAGCATACGCAAAATCAGAAGAAGGGAATTGACCACCTAATGCCAAATGAAACACAGAAAATGGTTCCTGCTCTGGAAACTAAGTGAAATACTTTGCTCCCCACTGAGGTTTGATTAAAAGCACCCATATGTTTCGATATCCTGGTCTCCCTGCAGAGACCAGGATTGCTGCTGTGCAATTACCATCACCTGCAGTAGTCGGTAACACTATTTCATCAGGTACCACTTTCATAAAGCCGCTGGCCCCTGAACACTTGCTGTACCAGGAGATGCTATGCCCTTGGTCAACATCGGCACCAGCTTTCCTCTTCGGTTTCTACGACTGTTCTGAGTTGCTTTGGCAGTTACGCTGAGATTAAAAAACGTTCATTTTACCTCAAAATATTAAAACTAGCTCAGCTGCATGGCAAGTAGTCCATTTTTTTAGTAGATTGAATTATTGCCTTTGAACCATAAGAATTTCCATTAGAAACCTAGAAGATTAGTTGTTTGGTTTTTTTTTTTAGAACAAGCACATTGCATTTATCTAAAACCTTCCAAGTTACCCTGCCAGCCTTTTAATGATGGTTTAGTAAAATACGGTCTACTGCGCGAGCCAATTCCTCGGTCAAATCCAATTAATATATTTTTATTTTAAAATTCATAAAGCAGCACTTGCTTTCTTGGACTAACTCATTTCAGTGTAAAGGTGTTAAATGTAAGTATTTTGTAACATCCAATCTTAACTATCCATCTATTCTTACCTATGGATCGCACAAGTTGAATGAGAGAAGGAAAACTAAGTAGAAGATTCTGCTGCTCACCAATACAGCCAAAGTAATAACTAGTTGTTCTTAAAAAGACGATGTAGTCACACTTTTCAAAGCTGCACTGAGGTTATCCAGAAAGAGCTGAGCCCTCACAGGTATATTACCATCAGTCTTGCATTTTAATCCTTCACAATAACCAATTAATATATTACTGTTATTTCCAGATGGTTTTCGGGTTTGATTTGCTTTTCAGTCACTCTGGAGAAGAAGATATTTAGGATGGTGATAACCTACTGAAGGTGGTGCTCCAGAGTAAAACAGTTCTCTTTCTACCTTCCCAAATAGGTGCCTCTGCATCTGGATCCACTCTGGGAAGTGGTGTCTTCCTGAAATATGGAAGAGGACAAGGCGAGAGGTCTCGGAAACTTCAATCTTCAAAGAAGAACATTGGCAATTTCAAAAAAACAAAAAGGCCAAAGGTTGGTGGCGCTTAGGAAGCAATTTGTGATGGCACACATGAAAAAAGATGCTATTTATGTAGTAGGTATATACACTTGAAAAACTATTTCAACACTTGATACACAAGTCTGCTTCAAGGGCAATTTTTGGAAGCTGGCAAGATGAAGAAGTAGGCCCAGGAAACATCAGATTCATCAGTTTTTTGGAAGAAGTCAGGCATCCCACTCAGCAGAACGACCCAGAGCGGTGTGGCGGCATCTCTGTGCGCCTAAAGATCTGCATCGTGCTGCTCTTTCTGTCGGATGCACAGCACGGACTTGTGGAGAATCCCACATTCGTGGAGGGACCTTGTAAGGTCAGAGAAACTCCTTCGGGGCACCTCCATCGTTTCAACACTACAGCGTTTGTATTTGGCTGACATTTTCTGCTCTGCCACAGCAAGGACCGTCTGGAGACTGTCGGTGGGCTTGAAATGATGTTCAAATCTCTGGCCAGAGGGAGATCGAATAGCGAGCAGCAAGCGCAACTCCTCTTTCGGCAGCTCTTCCAAACTTGAAGTCGATGTCGAAGTGCTCTCTTGTCTCATTTTCCTTCCCAGCTTCTCAGGGGTACACTGCACACATGAGCCTTCTTCATCAGGGACATCACTTTCTGACAATACACTGGCAGATCCTTGCTCTCCAGAAAGAGTTTTGATTTTCAGAGCATCCTCCTGCCCCTCACTCACTTTCAACCGGTTGGTCTGTTCAGCCACCGCTTCCACAGCGCCGCTCCCTACACCTTTCCAGCCGATGGAGGGGAGCACCCTGTACTTGTTCAGAGATGAGGAGGTCCTCAAAGGCACTTGCTGCAGGAGCTCTGGGATTTCCTCAGGAGACACTTGGCCAGATGCGAATGCCGGTTTTGTGGATGATGCTCTCCGGCTGTTCACTAATTCCTGGGGAGCAGCCGGTGGCAGGGAAGGTGGCACTCGGCAAGGACAGGCTTCCACGCTCTGAGAGCAATTGAAGCTTGGCCTCGTGCGTCCCTTGGCAGATTTTGGCCTGGCGACGTGCATGTTGACAGCGTTTGTCCACAAGAAAGCGGCTGCTGTGCTTGAAGGGATGTAGTGGTGAGATGGTGCTAAGTTCAGAAGAGCTGCTGTGGCCATTGCTTCTCAAGGCACCTGTGGACAGAGTAGCAGAGGCAAAAGTTACAGGAATTGGCCAGAAAGCTCCTAGAGAGCTTAATCTCCCTACAGCTCCCACTTTTGTGCTGCATGTCAGCTAATAATACCGGTAAATCTGGTGTATCACCGTGTAGGCAGGCAGCAATCCTACAGCTCAGTAACAGCTAAGTCAGAGATGGTGGGATATGTGTATTTATAGGCATTGGCTTTGTCAGGAGTTGTTTAAAGTTGACCCAGAGCATTGGGAAGTTGTGGCCTTCCCAAATTAAAGAAAGTTTTGGATGAAAAGAACAGAAACATTTTTTTCTGAAGTTAGAAACTCAGTGAAAATGGGAGATGAGTGAACTTCAAAGCACAGACCTGGCCTTTTCGCTGTTCCTGCAGTGACAGATTAAGCTCCTGTTGTGGACTTTTGGGTGAGACTGACTGCGCATCACTTTTTAAAAGTCTCTGAAGACCTTTGAAATTGAATATGTCAGAGAAACCCATTCTGACTTCTCCTGTGACTAAAGGCTGCTTAACAGAGATTGATGTTAACCTCCATTAAAGATGAAGCCATGTTCTGCTGTGTGTTCCTCAACTTAAGCCGCAATCAGACCACTCGTGCTTTACCAGGACAAAGCAGTCCAAAAGCCCAGACAACGGGGCCACAACCTCACAACATTTTGGAGAAGTGTGACAGGGTCACACAGCTCCTCTTCCCTTTCTGTGATTTGCACAGCAGGATTTATCAAGGGCGGGGGGGACTGTCAACTTTGATTGCTTGGCATTCTTCAGTAATGATAAAGTCGGACTCGCCTGCTGCTCGTCCCCCCAAACCAACAACGAAACAGAAGGGAACAGCCACTGTGGTTGTTCCACGACCTTTTGCCAGCGATGTGTTATTTAACTCTTGGCTTCTCTTCTACCACTGTGAAATGGAAACGCTCAGCAAACCAACGTGAGCAAAGCCAAGGCAGAGTCCCAGCCCACTGGTGTGCCCTGACCAGCACCAGTATGAAGCTGCTTGGAGACAGAGAGATCTGTCCCTCCGTAAGCCTCGAGCAGAGCTACGGACGGGGACACGCCACTCAAGTGACTCATCGGAGTTTCCTAGGAGCCTGTGGGAGGGAAGGGGGGTGCGTGCCTTTCACGTACTGCCTCTAACAAATAAACTCCAAGGCAACAAGCTGTAGTTCGGCATCCTCTGAATAAGAACTCCCTAGCGCATCCGAGCACTTGTCAGATATCACTACTTATACTGTTAGTTTGAAGAATAAAAACCCCAAACCAAACAACCTGCCAGAAGCCAAGGCGGGACCCTCCTGGGGAAGGGTCTGTACTGCTTCAGCATGGTATATATTAGAGGTTCACTGTGAGGAGCTGTTTTAAATACGGCCCGGTTTACGTTCCGGTGCCATTTTACATTCGGGTACCTGAGTGAGGGGTTGGGATGGGAAACTGCAGTCAGGGAGGGCTGTACCCACAGGTACCCTCAAACACTGCGACCCCGGGGCCTGGGAGGGCAGGCAGGCAGCCCCTAGCCCTACAGCACAGCCCAGCTTCCCAGCAGAGTCCTCAGCGCCACAGTTTGGCCCCAGCCCCACAGCTGAGCTTCATCCTGGCCCCACAGCCAGGCCCCGGCCCTACGNCACTTCCGGTCTCGCGGCAGGCCCCGCCCCACAACCACCGAGACGAACTGGCCGGAGCGCCGCCGGGCGCGGTCCTCCAGCCGCCATGTCCCGGCCCGAGGGCTGGCAGGGCCGGGGCTGGGCCGGGTTCCCGTGGCCTCGCTCCGTGCCCCGGCGTCCTGGAGCGCCCTGAGGCCGTAGCCGAGGTGGGCTGCCCCAGCGCGGCAGCGGCAAGTGGGATGGGGCCCGCGATGGCCGCCACAACCTGGTGTGGGTCTGAGGGATGTAACCAGGACTGGGGACGGCCATGGTGTCCTGGTGTGGGCCCCGGGACAGGATGATGTCCCAGGGTGNGGGGGATGCAGCCAGGCCTGGGGACGGCCGTGGTGTCCTGGTGTGGGCCCAGGGACAGGATGATGTCCCAGTGTGGGCCTGGGGGATGCAGCCAGGCCTGGGGACGGCCGTGGTGTCCTGGTGTGGGCCCAGGGACAGGATGATGTCCCAGTGTGGGCCTGGGGGATGCAGCCAGGCCTGGGGACGGCCGTGGTGTCCTGGTGTGGGCCCAGGGACAGGATGATGTCCCAGTGTGGGCCTGGGGGATGCAGCCAGGCCTGGGGACGGCCGTGGTGTCCTGGTGTGGGCCCAGGGACAGGATGATGTCCCAGTGTGGGCCTGGGGGATGCAGCCAGGCCTGGGGACGGCCGTGGTGTCCTGGTGTGGGCCCAGGGACAGGATGATGTCCCAGTGTGGGCCTGGGGGATGCAGCCAGGCCTGGGGACGGCCGTGGTGTCCTGGTGTGGGCCCAGGGACAGGATGATGTCCCAGTGTGGGCCTGGGGGATGCAGCCAGGCCTGGGGACGGCCGTGGTGTCCTGGTGTGGGCCCAGGGACAGGATGATGTCCCAGTGTGGGCCTGGGGGATGCAGCCAGGACTGGGGATGGCCATGGTGTCCTGGTGTGGGCCCAGGGGACATAACCAGGCCCAGGGATGGCTGTGATGCCCCAGTGTGGGCCCAGGGACAGCATGCTGTCCCAGTGTGGGCCTGGGGGATGTAACCAGGCCTGGGGATGGCCGTGGTGTCCTGGTGTGGGCCCGGGGGACGCAACCAGGCCTGGGGACAGCCACACCACTTTGGTGCAGGTGGGAGGGACGTCCCTGGGATGGCAGCCGTGCCCCCCGTGCAGGCTCTGCGCTGGGACGGGATGTGGCATCGGGCCTCGATGGCAGCACAGGGGCAGCGCCAGCACCTCCCGCAGGGCCGGAGGCTTCATCCTGGGGGGCAGAAGGGGACGGGTGAGCAGGGAGGGTGGCAGCAGGGTCTTCTCCCAGAGAGCTGCTCCGCACCCCGTAGGTGAGTGCAATACCCAGGTTGTCCTTGTCCTTCCCGCGGAGCTCTCGTTTCCCCCGTCCCACCTAGAGCAAAACCCCACCATTGTCACCCCGCTTGAATACTGAAAGCCTTATTTTTTTTAAACCCTGAAAGTTAAAAATACAGTGTTAGACCCTCTCCTGAGCAAAGGCAGCTCAAGGGGAACAATGGGATTAGGTTTTAACCCCCCCATGACATAGTTTCACGACGGTGTGATTGAACAGCTTCACCTGAGCGATCGCTGAATAGAGCCGTACAAATCAACACCGAACTCATTTGTTTTGAGGGGAACGCCGTAAAAAAATTACACTTTACGCACAAGATCATCCAGGGACCTAAAACAACTTCTCTGGGGGACTTTTAGGCTTGCTTTGTGCCGGGAGAGCTGCAGCCTGCGAGCTTGGCATCCTGGTCTGCGCTGACAGGGAGGGGGAGTCCTCCCCATCCCCCGGGCTATAAACGGTCCCTGAGTCAGTTTTCCTTGTGGGAACATGCCACGTAATGCTGACATTTCCATCTCTCCCCATTAATCCCTTTTTAAACCCGCTTCTAGTTAACTAGATGCTTCTCCCACTGACAGATGCCCACCAAAGGCAGCAAGAAACAAGTAATAAATAACTTAAGATAACTTATCTACCATCAAATTGGGGATCTCCACCCTGCAGGTGGGGGAAGATCAAGGCAGAGCCGTGCACTAAAAAGGTCAGAAAATAGTTGCATTATCGGCTCACCGCATCCACAGGATGTTCAGCAATATGGCACGGAAGACACGCGCTTTGCAGATCAAAGCACCAGACGTATTTACATTTCAATAAGGCCCTGAACAAACAGGAGTGGGGGTTGATACCGCTCCTTGTTTGCTCCATAAGAAGGCTGAAAAGCTCCCTATTTCCAATGGGATAATAACTTCCACGGGTGGTTTTTAAGCCCTCGGATTTGTGGCTCGATTGAAGAGAGGGTTTAACTTCGCGTGCCCGCTCTCCTGAGATCCTTCGCGAAGAGGGAGGGCTTAAAATGAGGGGATTTGGTTAAAACTACCTGTAGATCCCAAATCTGCGTGATCCCAGCCCTCTGGGCTCTGTTTAGGCCCCTGGACAGTGCCTTTCACGCAGGTTTAGCCGAACTACGGCAAAATCCCAGGAGATCAGGGCCAAGACAGCAGCAAACCTGCCCCAAAGGGCGAGGACCTGCAACATCAAAGCACGAGAGCACGAGCACTGCAGATAACGACCACCACAATGGGGAAAATCTTCTATAATGGAAGTTTTTTTGTGGATGAGGTGGGAAGGGGATACTTAATCGTCAGGGATGGCGTGGTTTTAAAAGCCAGATGGGGAGAGCAGGGGCTTTGGGTGTCAGCGTGATGCCCATCCGTTTGCATCACGGCATTTTGAGGCGGTTTCTGGTGTAGGTGGCGAGCGGGTAAGGCACTCGGCACACCTGAGTGGGGAGGCAGGGGAGCTGCCGCTCCCCATCCTTCTCGGGCTTGGATGGCGTTTTATTCCACTTGGCAGAAGGAAATAAAAGGTCAGAGGGGAGAAAAGCCTTGGGACAGACATCTCTGCCAGCCTCGGAGAACAGCTGGGAGGTGACATCCCTTCCAGCAAGCAGCTTTGGCGGCTCTCAAGAAATTCAACAAGGGATTTTCTTCTTGAATACAGACCCCTGAGCCATTTTCTTACAATCCTCCCCGCCCCAATTCCCTTCCCGAGAAGTGCGGTTAATTACTGAGAGTAGAGCCCTGCATACACGCCTGACATCCTGTATTTGTGTGTGTGTTTGCTCTGGGCCCCACAGTTTCACAGGGAAGATAGCAGCTTTTGTTTCTTATCTCTTCCGGTTTTCCACCTCCCTTGTGTCTTTGTATGATGTCTCAGTTATGGTAATTAAATAAACTGTATTCAAAAAGCATTCCAAGCTGGGTTTCCGTGGTGTTTCCAGCCTTTGCTGCGGCTGATTTAATTTCACAGACCCCTTGCCCACGCACTCCCTGGGGTCTCCTGTGCCCTGAGGGCAGGGGGCAATTGCAAGGGAAAGACCCAAGAGAAACCACCTCAGGTTGCAGGGCCTGAGCTGGGAAAACCAAGCACCCACTGGAGAGGGTGCCAAGGCCAAAGTGCCACCTCTGCAGCTGGAACAAGGGTGCAACGACCTCCGCGGTGCCAGCTCTGCACCTCCTGGGCATAAACTGCTTTTGTCCTGTCTCTCCAGCCACCAAACCCCATGGCTTTGGTAACCACGGCCAAGAGCTTGACTGGCCTCATCCAGAAGCTGCGTTGGCCCAAGGCAGAGACAACTTGGTGCCCAACCGATGGGCAGGAGCAAGATGACGGAGGGAGCGTCGCCGCCGGCCGTGCTGGCTGCACGCCGCTGCAGGGGAACTCATCTTTCTTGTGAAGGGGAAGGATGGGAACCTTCTCCTTTACCAAGGGGCCAGTCAGTGAATCCTGCTCTGCAATGAATAGCGCCATCAGCGCAGATAGAGGAGGGGGTGGACCTCGCCATCTATATAAAACGAACCCGCTAAGCCGGCAGTCTTGGAGCTGCGAAGTCCGGGTGGGGTAAGGAGAGTGGGGATTTTATTGCCGTTATTTCATCAGGTAGCCTGCGGGGCGGCAGTGGGACGCTGCAGACGGTGAGCTTCTCCATCAGCCCCGGGCAGGACAACCGCTGTGTCCCTGTACATCCCTGCCAAGCGCCGCATCCCAAAACTGGAGTCGAAAGGCCCCATCGGGAGGCAGCTGGATGCAGTCGGGCACGGTGACACCTTCACAATGCTGTATATCCATGGTGACACTAATGTCACCACGTGGTGCTACCAGGGTGCACCCAAATGGCTCCGTGCCCTTGGCGCAGGCATGAGGGCAGCGTCTGTCCTGCCCCCAGGATGCTGCTCATCCCGCGCCGTTGTGTTTTCCTCCTCCAGGACCAGCCTGAGGATGAAGAATCTCCTCTTTGCCATGCTCTTGGCTTGTGGTAAGTGCCCCAGTTTCACCGGGCCAGGCTGGGATCTTGTCTGCATGGCAAAAAAGATGTACAAACCCAGAGTCTTTGTGCACGATTCAGATTTTTGTTTAAACTTTGCAGTTTCTCTCTAACGCTGCATGTAGCACTGCTGTAGTCCTGGAGGTCTTCCTGACGGTGAGGCTTTGGGATGCTCGGATCCATACGTATTTTAAGAGGCCCTGGAGCCTGTTGTTGCCTGCTTTCCTGCCTGTGCCAAGCCCAGGGCTGATCCTGGCGCTGTGGCATTGCTGGTTGCGGGATGCAAGCGTGGCACAGCCTGCACAGAGTGCAGTAATATCTTCTGCCAGACTGAATGGGGTAGCTGGAGAAACCAGACGTAATCCTGAGGGTTTTTTGGGGGCTTCTCATGGTTCACATGCCTGAAAGCATGTATTTCCAGCAACGCCAGACTTGCTTAATTCCTCTGCCCGGTGCGAAGCGCAGGGAATGCTGCCTGCCTCCTCACTCCGCACCGGCGCGAGCCCGTCCCTCTGCTCTTCCACAGGGCTGCTGCTGGCTCGCGGCAGCGTTTTGGAGCTGGAGCAGATGATCAAATCGGCCACGGGGAAAAGTGCCCTGCTCTCCTACAGCTGGTACGGGTGTTTCTGCGGCATTGGGGGCAGAGGGACCCCGGTGGACTCCACTGACCAGTAAGTACCTGTAAAAACATTGCCACTCGCCATCCCGGTGCGGGGTGTGCGGGGCTCCCTAAAAAAGCTCCTCGCTGGCAGCCTGCCGGCGCTGGTTTTGCACCGTTCCCCAGCCACATCTTGCTGCTGCCTTGTCACCTCCTTCTCCTGGTCACCTTAAATTTGAGGCTGGACCTTCCAAGTGCGGTGAGGGAGGGTTTGGGGGCAGCAGTTTGACACGGTGTCCCCCGCAGGTGCTGCCATGCCCACGACTGCTGCTACAGGAAGCTGCGAGACAGCAAGTGCAGACCCCTGATAACCCCCTACCACTTCGACGTCGCCGACGGAGACATCGTCTGCGGTGAGTACCACCGAGCGGGGCGTCCCACGGAGGTGGGGAACCAGCACCGCTCCCCACGACACCCCAGCCCTGCAGTAGGGTACGCAGGAGGCCATCTCCCCCTCCCCGGGGATGAAACCAGCCTGATGCCCGGCCAGGTGCATAATAATGCGTATAATAAATAAATGGGCACTGTAAGGGATGCGAGCAGGTTGAAGAGGGCAAGCACCAGGGCACGCTTCTCCATGCGCTTCCCGCAGGCAGCTCCAGGCATTGGGGCTGCTCCAAGGGGACCCCATTGCCGATGCCGGCTAGAAAAGCCACCGCAGAGCACCGTGTTTTTTTCCCTGCAGGTAATGAGCAGAGCTGGTGCAAAAGAGAGACATGCCTATGCGACAGGGCGGTGGCTTCGTGCTTTGCGAGCGCTTTGCATTCCTACAATAAATCCTACCGCTTCTATTTCAAGCTGAAATGCCGAGGAAGTAAGCTCCAGTGCTGAGGAAGAGAAATCTGCACCCAAGGTTGCAGATTTTGACTGGTTTCCCCCATTGCTACGGAAAAAAAAAGCCTGATGTGGGGGCTGAGCGGAGCCGGAGCCAGCAAGGCTCCCCGCAGGGTGGTGATCAGGGTGAGGAAGGGCATGTGCACATTACGGATGGAGAGCCCACAAGGACACGTCAGCTTCCATTTTTTGTCCCTTCTTCTCTTTTCTCTCTTGATTTCATTTCCCAGCAAAGATAATTCAATAAAAGGTATTTGAAATTATTCTCTGTGGTGCTTTTCTGTAAGAGCCACTGAGATTGAGGCACTGCAATGCTGGCACCTGGGCTGCCGAGTTTGGGGGGCACTTTTGCATCTCGCACCTCAGCCATACCACCTGCCTGACACCCCAATATTTCCACGGTCTCAACAGCAGCCCACGAAACGAGGACAAATAGATGCCCCCAGGTAAAACTCCCTGGGGTTTGTTAACAAAATAATTCCCCAGCTGCCAGCCCTGATGGCAGTCGGGTGTTTTGGCTTCTCCCAACACACCCTCCTGCTAGCTGAACTCACTCCCAGAGATAAAACACAGCAGTGCATCAAGGGGCAGGCGAGATAGGGCCAAAAAGGTGTTTTTACATGAATAATGAAAATGGGAAAATGCAGGAGGTAATTTGAGACTCTCCTCTGACCTTACTCACACAAAAATGGTGGCCAAAATTAAAGCTAAAGAATAGTTATCCGCAGAGGAGGGAAGATTTCAAAGCCTCGTCCATCCCAAGGCATACGCTAATTTAGGAAGGCAGTCAAGTTGGTGACTAAATGGTTTCTCCGTAAGGGATGAGTTCTGCATAGGGGCTGCAGTGAGGAGGTGGAAATACAGAGATAAATAAAGGGAAGTTGCATTCAGTCATCCCAAAACATTTTGCTTCATCCTCCTCTCACAGTAGGCGAGCGTTTAACCATGCAGTATCTACGTGACCCCGTGTTTCTGGGAATTGCGCATTTAGAGATGCTCTTATTGTTGCCCGTATGCTTTTCCCAAAGAACCGATAACTCGCTCTGAATCGCCCTGGCAGCATGGCAGAGGGACAGTTCCCAAGCCGTACAACCCTTCAAAAACCCCAAACCTGCTTCGTTTGCAGCTGCCGGGATGCCAAAGCTGAATCAGGGCTATTATTTCCCCCCTGCCCCAATACAGCACCGTGGTGCTGGGGAGGGCAGAGAAGAAGGTCCTCGGGCATCTCCAGCCGGGGGCAGAGAGTTTTGGTTTCCTTCTCCAGCTGGAAATGACACTGCTTTGCCAGCTCATCTCACACAGTGCCGGCCCCCGTGTGTAGGCTACGGAGCCGGGGCGTTGGGGGGATTTCTTGCATTCCTGTAAAGGGGAAGGACAGCACCTTCTCCTTTGCAGAAAAGCCCAGTCGGCAAGATTTGGGCAAAACAAGCATCCAATAGCAGGGAGCAAAGCTTATATAAAGAAAGCCCTGCCGGCTGCACGGCCCTGTAAGCAACCAGCGGCTTTCCTGAGGTAAGTGGGGATGGAGGAAGGCTTTTCCTCCCTTTCCTCCTTTACCCAAAAACTGTGGTGCAAGCAGGGAAGCAAGGTCCATACCGGGAAAGTGGGAGCAAAGGAGAGGCTACCTGAAATGCCAGCCCAGAGGCAGAGCGGCGGGCTGCAGCCCTCGAGAGCTGATTGTTCCTCCAACGATTTCTTTCTTTCCCTTCATTTTGCCTTTTCCCACGCCTTTGCCATCTGATTCCTGTTTCCCATCCCCGAGGCAGCAGTGCTTTGTGCGGAAGCGATGGTGACGGGTGCATCCTCACCCCCCTCATCTCCCCTAATCCCCAGAGGTGGGGAGCATCTCTGCCCCTGGACTGGGGGGGGGAAGTAAAAAAGTGGTTGATATAATGGGGAAATGGTTTGGTTTCCTCTCCCAGGGCTGTCGAAAGGATGAACTCTCTCCTCGCCTTCGCTGTGCTGTTTGCTTGGGGTAAGTGTCCCCGCTCGCCCCAGTCCCACGGCTCTTTGTGCAGTTACATCCATGGAAATTAGGACCAGGCTGGTGATTTCTTAACCTTTCCCTATCACCACCTCTCCAAAACACGCATCAACTCCCCTGCACTGAGCGGGGGATAAGATTCTTCTCCGTTGTACCTACTCATTTTTAAGACATCATCAGCTGGGTACCAATCTGGGGGCCGGAGGGATGGGGATGCTGCTGGGGAAGCCGGTGTCGGTGCAAGTCCCACCAATTTCCCCCCACAGGCTTGTCCCCGGCTCACGGGAGCCTCTGGCAGCTGCACAAGGTGATCACAAAGGCGACGGGGAAAAACGCCTTGCTGTATTACTCCTTCTATGGCTGCTACTGCGGCGTGGGGGGCAAGGGGCAGCCCAAGGATGCCACAGACAGGTAAGCGCCCACTTAAAAAATCTCCCTCCCCCCGAACACATCCTTGCACGGTTTCAAATTTGGGGGGTAGGAGGGGGAAAAAAAACCCCAAGCAACCCAACCCCCAAAGCCTCGAGCTTTCATACAGATGCTGCCAGCTGCATGATACCTGCTACGACAACCTGCTGAGCTACCACTGCAACGCCAAGACACAGGGCTACCGCTACGACTGGCACAACCGCAGCCCCTCCTGCAGTAAGTAGGACCCTGGCAAAGGGGGTGTCGCTCCTCCCCCCAAAGCCAGGGCTGACCCTGGGGTCCCCTCTGCCGGCAGGAGAGGGCTCCTGGTGCTCCCAGCTCTCCTGCGAGTGCGACCGCAGCCTGGTGCTCTGCCTGAAGCGAAGCATCAGGAGCTACAGCAAACGTTACCTCTTCTACCCCAAGCACCGGTGCCGGTGATGGGAGCTGGGATGCGGGGCCAGAGCACACGTGCAGGTTCCATATCCGGATTGTCCTACGTCCCTGCCTGCACAGACCACGTTAGTGCTGCTGTGAATTTAATCAACGTGAAAATAAACAATCTGCTTAAACCGCCCCGCTCTTCTGTGAGCTGCTGCTGGGCAGAGAGAGAAATCCCTGTAAACATTCAACATCATCTTCCCCAAACTTTACAAAAACTCGGTCTGGGCCCCTGCGTCACTCCGGGCTGCAGCCCATGGCGGGGAGGCGGG
>VYXH01011460.1:79555-96211 GCA_013397275.1 Burhinus bistriatus | reverse complement strand
GGGCGGGCGCGTTGGCCGGCAAGGGAAGGGGCGTAGCATAAAGCATTTTGGGGACCGACGAGGCATTTCAGAGCTTCCAGTTCAGAGCCTGTGGGCCAGACGCGGAGGGCAGCCTCTCCTCGGGAGGAGAGGCTGGCAGCAAGGAAGCGGAGCCGGAGCGATCCCCTGGGTGAGCAGCTCCCACCCTCGCACCCACTGCTGCGATGGGGTGGTCGCATTGCTGCTGCGGGAACAAAAATACCTGGGGCAGGGGGGAAGGCACTGGGAGGAGACAGCAGGCATGCTGCCTTCTGCTGCTTTCCATGCCGGTAGGTAAAGTGCCAGTGCTTTCAGGTAAAAACAGCAGCTGGGAAGATGCAGCCCCAGGGGAATAGCCGCACCATTCCTGCAAAGCGATACCCTGGGTGCCAAAAGTGGCGAGACGGGAGGTGGGAGATGCTCGGGCGGCGGGACAGCTTCAAAAAGCCTTTGCTTTTGGCCAAGAGGCAGTAACGCAGATGCAAGGGGGCACGGCTGGTTTCCTCCCTCCAAATTTCAGGGTGGTTTGCCCTGATTTCAGAGGGACAAGGTTTGCACAGCAGTGCCCATTGACCAGCGGCGCTGCCTGGCTGAGTCTGTCCTCTCTTTATCCTCCCAGGCCTGGGTGAGAGGAAGATGAAGGTCCTGCTGACGCTGGCAGTGCTGCTTGCCTGCAGTAAGTGCAGCCGGTCCCTGACTCACGGACGGGAGCCGGGCTGCAGCCCCGCATCAATGCGGGGAGCATCCCCAAACCCCTGTGCACTCCATGGGGAACCCCCCCGCAAAGCCCTCCTCTCCCCCCTTGCTTCCCCAGGCCTTGTTTCTGCACATAACTTGGAAAAATCACATTTTCTGGTCACTCTAGGTGTGCTCACGGCTCGTGGGAAGCTCCCGCGCACATTCGTGCCAGGACTCGAGGGAAGCACTGTAGGAAATCTGACCACCCACGGCTGCTACTCGGCATGGGGCGGCAGCGGCACGTCAAAGGCTTCAATGGACCGGTACAGGCAACACTGCCCGGGAGGGCTAATGCTGGCCCCGGGATAACCCTGGGGCTTGTGAGCAACCCCAGCAGCATCCTCCGAAGCTTTGCAAAACGCAGACAAGGCAATGGGCAGTAGCAGGAAGGGAAAAGGTTTTAGGGAAGGGAGGGAAGCAAAGGGGCATTCACCCCTAATTCCAGCCCTGTGGTCACTAGGGTTGTGCCAGCGAGTCCAGCCTGTCCCAATCCCTCTGTAGAGCCATCCTACCCTCAAGCATATCAACACTCCCGTCACTGGGATGGCACCAGAGGACAGGGACAGTCCCAAAGCCAGGATGCACAAGGGCTCTGGAAGCTGGGCAGGGGTTGTGCGGGGAAGCAGAGAAGATGCTTGGCATGGGAACGGGCTGGAAAGAGCAGTT
Organism: Burhinus bistriatus; assembly: GCA_013397275.1. NCBI lineage: Eukaryota > Metazoa > Chordata > Aves > Charadriiformes > Burhinidae > Burhinus > Burhinus bistriatus. The sequence goes on along the minus strand of VYXH01011460.1, from coordinate 94,789 downwards.
CCTTGGTGATTTGGAGAAGGGGGAGGATGCAGACGCTGGTGGCTCTTCCCTCCTGGCTTGCAGAGCCTGTTTCAGGTAGGTTAGAAGCAGCTGGTGCCACATTTTGGATGAGGCCAGGCTCTCCTTCTCACCATAGGTGCTGCCGGCTCCGTGCCTGCTGCTACGCCAGGCTGGCTGCACGTCGGTGCCGCCTGGGACCGATCCAGCCCCTCTCGGTGCCCAGGGCAGGAATCCCCACCTGCAGTGAGTCTCTGCAGTCATGGTTTGGGATGCCTCTTTCCAGACCATCTCCCTCCTTTGCGGTGCCCTTTTCCAGGGCAGTACCCCCGGGATCTTCCCAAAAAGAAGGTCTCAGATGTGTTTTCTCTCCGGTCCCTGCAGGGTCCGGGACCTGGTGCCAGAGAGGTGCCTGCAGATGCGAGCGGGCAGCCCAGCTCTGCCGGCTGCGCAGCCGGGGGCTGCCCCGGCGTCGCAGCAAGTGCCGGGGACGAGCCGGACAGTGTTGAAGCGAAAGGGCTTTTTGCAAAACCGCCTCCAAGCTGGTAAGAAAAGGGATGTAGGAGCGTTTCCCAACCCCAGCGGGTTGCCTCCTCGGGGCTTTCTGGCTTCGACAATGAGGACAACCACCCTCTCGTGAAGTTGCGTCATTACACACTGGACCGGAGGAGTGAGAGCGGCACAGATGCGATGTTTCAGCGCAGAAAAACAAGGGAGGGGTGGACACCTGCGCCTTGTCCCTGCAAAGGGCGAGATGGAAACCAGTGCGAGCCTCTCCGCTGACACTAATTTCCCCTTGGCTCGAGGTCCCCACGCAGCCTGTCAGCTCCCTCTGCTTTTTGCTTGACTGCAGATGCTCTTCTGTTGCTCCAAAATAAAGCCAGAGAGCACAAAACATCAGGCCTTGGTGTGACGTGACTCAGCTGAGCCCAGCGACCAGCTAACCTCTTAGCTAGGTTTTCCCTTGAAATACCCAGAAAAAAAATGACACCTGAGAGGTGACGCATCTCTCACCGACGTGCATCTGCAGCCCTGAACTGGCCCCCCCTCCGCCTAGCCCCAAGCCTCCGGGCTCTGAAAATTTGCAATTCATAGAATCATCCTAGAAAGCTTTAGGTTGGAAGGGACCTTAAAGATCAAGATAGAGAAATCAAAGGCGGTGTGGAGTGCTGCGGGCAGGCGCGATGCTGTGGGAGGGCCGGGCGCTGGCAAACCTTTGCTGCGACGGGGTGGCCGGGAGCTTGCCTCATGGTCAGCGTGAAGCAAAACATATTTCTCACCAGAAAAGAATGTTTTGGCCCAATTCTGCAACAACCCCGAGCACGTCCCCTAGGAAAAGGCAGGTCAGGCTGCGACTGCCTCCCCGTCCTGCCCCCAACCACCATAGCATCCCCACGGCACGGGTTTTCTGCCCCGCAGGGTTGACCCCCGGGAGGTCTCAGAGCTGCAAACCCCCGTGGGGCTCAGCAATGAAATATAGTCACAGAAACAGCAACAAAACGCTATTTTCCCAAGGGCTGACGCCCTGGGTATCGGCAGCTGTAATTCCCACCCTAGTTTGCTCCAAAGTTGAAGTCACCAGCACCAGGAAATATCCCTTAAATCAGAAATGCTTCCCTCCGGCTATCCATCAAACTCTACCATCCTCCTCGTCCTGGAGTAGACAAGGAAGGAGTGGGCAGCCCTTCGCCCAACAGCTGCTGTTTGCAAGGCATAAATCAAGGATCAAATCCTCGCCGAGATGGGAGGGGGGCAACCACACAGACAGATTGCAGGCCAGGATAAGCCAAAACACACTCTTCCTGTTTAAATTCTGGGTGAATTTTAACTATGTCTTTTTCTGCTTGGACACCTGGCTGTACGGATCCGTTCAGATGGAGCTCCAAGGGCTGATGTGGCGGCTCAGATACTGCACCCCCTCAGTACATTGCAATAAAGTGGTCTGCCAAATTTGTGGTTTGCCTATCGCGAAACAGAAACGACATCCACATCCTTCCAGGGGCGTGGATTTGGCCCCGGGGAGGAGGATGTTATTTCACATTTGGAGAAAGGCTCCTGCAAACCGGCCGCTGGTAGAGGAGTTGGGGCGGAGGGTCTTTCGCCTGGCAGCTCAGCCAGTTTGATGCACAAAAATATACCTTATTCCCCAGTGATAAAAACTGGCTGTGGATCCAAAAACCCTGCAATTATGGCAAGCCCTGGTTCAGCTAATGAACTTAGCGCCATCCCAGGGGTCTACTTAAACTGGCCCGGAGAGCTGATGAGGCAAACAGCATGTGCCAGACGGCGGAAACGATTTTGCTGAGGCCCTGACCCAACTTCCCTTTTCTCACCATCTCCCCAATTTCCACACAAGTCGCATCCTTGTTCCCTGCCTCAGTTTCCCTATCAGTGACCGGGGGGGGATTTCCCCCCCAAGCTGGGTGCCTGCCCGTGCCGGGGTTCCCCGCAGAGCACTACGCACCTGCAATCTCTGTCAGAAGAAAACTGCTAAAACGATTGTTTGGCATCACCTATTTAATTAGAGATTCTCTCCAAGCAAACGACATCACCATTCTCTTTTTTCACTATTCTATTATGCACCACTTGCATTCTTTTTCTTTTTTTTTCCCTCATTACTCTGTTGCTTGCTTTATTTTGCTTCTACATCAAGGTGAAGCAGACATCTCGTGCAATGGTCTGTGAGCGTTGCCCGCTCTGCTTTGAGACCGAGACTATGTGCAGTGCGCATGGGCAAAGCGATGGAGCATCCCCGTATGCAAGGAGCGCTGACAAGCTCCCGCTAACAAGAAAACCTCCGTATTTAGCTCTACCTTCAGCCACAGCCTGTTCTGGAGGACCTTCCTCCGCTCACAACGCTGCCTCTCACCCGCTTTGGTAAGTCAGAGGTGGAGCACGCTTTGCACTGGCTGCGTTTTCTCCCTGTCCAGGTAAGTCACGATGGAAACAGTAAGATACAGAATGGTGTTTTCTAACCAAGACATCAAAAAACTAATAGTCGTCCAGGAACAAAGTGGTTCCCCTTCTCCCTCAAGCTCTCCTGTTCTGTTCAGGGAAGCATTGGGGTGTTGAGATACCCAGAGCCGTGTACGGACTCAATCCCAGTCTGCCCCACTCATCCCAGTCCACCGAAACCTCCCCTGCAAAGGGCTCCCCCAGTGTAGGGCATCCTGCAGCTGGGGCCTCTGGCAACACCAAGAGAGGCTTGCACACGTAACGGGACAAATATGCTGAGGATTGTCAATATTTGCCCGCTTTGGGTTCTCCAAAGGAGGGGCCCTGCCAAGCGGGTATGCGGTGGCCATAAAAGGTGTGAGCGGTGGCACCTTGGGCTCACCGGAGCTGCCACCACCAGACATGAAGCTCTTCCTGCTGCTGCTCCTCTGCGGTGAGTACTCCCCTGCGCCAGCTCTCACCCTGCCGGACGAGGTGGTGGGGAAAGCACGGCACTCGCAATTTCTCCCCATAACCAAAAAAAAAGTTGGGGAGGGTGAAAACGCTCAGTTTTCCTACAGAGGGGTGGGACAGGAGGTTGCTCTTCCCGATGCTCCTAACACCCTGTCTCCAGTCGCAGGGCTGGCCCCCGCCAGCAGCGACCTGTTTCAGTTCGCTTCAATGATTAAACACAAGACCGGGAAATTGGCGCTGTCCTACAACGGTTACGGCTGCTACTGCGGCTTGGGGGGATCCAAACAGCCAGTGGATGCGACTGACTGGTAAGTTGGGACTCAGTGAAGGCCTCCAGCCCTCCTCGCCCCCCACTGCCTGGGGACAGGGAGGGGAACACTCGCCCCTGCTCCTGGGAGCTGAGATAGAGATGCAAAAATCACTGCTCGTCCTGAACACCTCTTTCAAAGTTGGTTAGTAGCAGCAGCTGATGAGAACGGCATGCGTCGGCCGTTCTTCTGCCTTTGTAGTGACAGGCAGAAATGCATCAGGATCCAACCACCGCCTGGGCTAACTGAAAGCAGCCATTAGGTGTTCTGCAAAGTCGCCGCGAAGGGAAGCAATTAGAGAGCTGTGCTGACAATGCCAGAAAGTCGTGAGTCACCCTCCCTTGCTCCTGCAGCATGGGCACCCAAGTGCAAGGGCGATGCTGAGGAGAACAAGGCTGCCGCATGACCCTGCGCCTACCCCAGACACAAATGCAAGGCGTTTCTCATGTGGGCTGCGCACCACCAGATGTTCACCACCGTGGTATCGTCCCCACCACTCCCCATCCTACCCTGACCATAACTCTTGTCCTCCAGGTGTTGCCATGCCCACGACTGCTGCTACAGGAGGCTCTCTTCCTCTGGCTGCAATCCCAAACGGGTCACGTACAAAATGTCCTTCCAGGGAAGCCAGATAATCTGCGGTAAGAGACGGTGCGGGGTCAAAGCCCCGAGTGAGAATGCATAACCATCCACGCTCCCGGGGAACATCTCTTCCAAGATGTCCTTTAGTCCGTCCTGGCTTGGAAACCACTTGCTGGGAAGGGGGTGGCAATGAGGGCAAAGTGCCAGGAAAATGGTAAACATTTATTTGCTAGGACTATGGTGAAGTTTAGAGCTTGGAGACCTCCCAAAAGAGGGGGCTTGCCCTTCCATAGGGACCAAATCCTGAGGCTTGGAGGTGGCCCTCCCATCTTGGATGGGGACCTGGCACTGCCGCCCCTGTTTTCCCACCAAACACTGTTGTTTCATGGCGAGTGGATCAAAACAAAGCATGTTTGCTGTGACCAAAGCAAACATCTATATGTACATATATAGGTAAATAAATTAAACGGTCCCTCCCGGGCCACGCATGGTTTGCAGCCACGTAGCTCCATGCACCCGCGGTAAGAGGAGGATTCCCCGCGACACCCCAGACTCAATATGGGGGCTGCGTACGCCGTGGGGACAGTCCAAAAGGCATTCCCTGCCTCTCGCAGCCTTCGCCTGACTCCATCCCCTCAAATTTTCTTCCAGGATCTGGGAATTTTTGCCAAAGACAGACCTGCGAGTGTGACAAGCGGGCAGCAGAGTGCTTCCAGAGGACAGCCAGGACCTACCACTGGCGTTACAAGAATTACCCCAACTTTCTGTGCAAGGGCCGAACTCCCTCCTGCTAGACACGCCAGGCTCAAAACCTGATGGAAATGGTCTAAATTGTGGGGTTTTTGTCTCCCCCACGGGCAGGCAGGGCCGGGCCCGGCCCGGCCCGACCCTGTGGCACTGTGAAGGCATCCGGCATCTTTCCCCGGAGCTGGTGCACAGGGAAAGCCCGCTTCCCGCGATTAAATCAATCATAAAAATAAGGGAAACCCTGCAAATAAAAATAAATTTTTCAAAGGCAATTTGTAAAGCGTGTCATGTTTGTGTTTTCGGGAATCAATGGCGGAAGGGGTAGGAAACGGCACAGAGCTTCACAGCTGGTTTTCTGAAGTAAATATTTACACATGCACATACTTTTGCATCTTTTTCTTAAAAAACATTTACCGGCAGTGACATTGCAGCAGCAAACCAGTAAATCACAAGAGCTTTGACCCCAAACCCGGCTCCCCTCAGGGAGCCACAACACAGCCCCATCCCGCTCCTAACGACTATTTAAGCAATTAATACTCACTAAAGCCATGGAGCAGCGTGGTCGTGGTGGTGGTGGTGGTCTCAGGGGTTTGGGGTGGCTCTTTCTTGCACCACATCTCCAGCAGGTCCTGGCCAGGCAGGTCTCCTCAGCCACCTCGTCCCTCAGCACAGCTGCACATGGTCTGCAATTAGCCCTAATGAGCCAGGGCCAGCTGCTCCTCACACCTGGGCCTCAATGGAGGCACCTCTGCTTTTAATGCCATCTCCAGGGTTGTGTTCTGCATACCTTCAGAGCTGGGGGGTCCTAAAATCAAGGTGGTTTAAAGGTATTTTCTTTGGGTTTCACTTCAGTGTTGCCTGACTCCATTAAGCATTTAATCAAGAGCAACACCCCTACTCTTCCCCTTCCCCACGCTTCTTATAGTAAGCATGGTATATTTATAAATCCCAAACACTGGTTTCTCCTTTTACTCACTTTCTGGTGCCGCTTGAGGGCTTCAGGATGAGAGAGGAGAAAGCTGGGACGGAGCTGACGAAGCCGATGCTGCCCTCTAAGGTTTGTGCCTGCAAACAGGCTCCACACAGCTCAACTCGAGCATAAACCATCTCTGTTTTATACGACGTTGGAATACATGTCCAGTTCTGGGCTAGTCTGTCCAGTTCTGGGCTCACCAGTTCCAGAAGGACAGGGAACTGCTGGAGAGGATACAGCAAAGGGCTACGAAGATGATAAGGGGGCTGGAACACCTTCCTTGTGAGGAAAGGCTGAGGGAGTTGGGTCTGTGTAGTCTGGAGAAGAGAAGACTGAGGGAGGGATCTCATCAATGCTTATCAATACTTAAAGGGAGGGTGCCGGGAGGATGGCACCAGTCTTTTTTCAGTGGTGCCCAGTCATAGGACAAGAGGTGACGGGCACAAACTTGACCGTAGGAAGTTTCATCTAAACATGAGGAGGAACTTCTTTTCTTTGAGGGTGGCAGAGCACTGGAACAGGCTGCCCAGAGAAGTGGTGGAGTCTCTGACGCTGGAGACATTCCAAACCTGCCTGGATGCCATCCTGTGCGACCTGCTCTAGATGACCCTGCTCTGGCAGGGGGGTTGGACTAGATGATCTCCAGAGGTCCCTTCCAACACCGGTGATTCTGTTGTTCTGTGATATGAACACGAAAAATGGGCCAATTTCCCTCATTTTCAGCAAAGTTTCTGAAGCTCGTGAAAGCCAGTAGGCGACCATACACCCCACAGCCTAATCGCATCCCCAGGAAAGGTCTGGGTTGTGCAGACTCATTAAATTAATATGAAATTTTTGCCTTTTAAGCCACAGCACGCCCCGTACACACAACTCCGCTCGCACAGTGCAGCTGGCACATCTTTGCCACCTTTATTGCACTCAGAAGGCAAAACCAGAGGAGGTTTGGTTCGGTAACAGAAGCAAGTGCCCTACTGAGAGTCCGGAGGGGGAAAGGACAAGAAAACTCTTGTATAGTTTCAGATTCCAACTGAGAAGGAAACGGTGAGCACCGCAGGTGTGCACACCACAGATGACGTGACTTCTGTCCTTCAGGCACAGCAGATGTGGCGAAGCTGTTGTTAAACAAACAAGGAGGAACGGGGTAGACCAGAAATGGAGCAGCATAAGCAGAAAAGCCCTCCCATATGTTGTAAGACCAAGACATGCTCAGGGACAGCAGACAAAACCTGCAGGGGCAGGATTTGGAAAAAATAAGTCTGGGGAAGACAATGGTGGTGGACAGGATGCAAGGAAAGCAGCTTTCTAACTTGTCCTGCTGCATCTTCACCTTCAAGAGGCTGACAGTGACTCTGCCGATCCAGCAGCAGTACGAGCACAGTCCTGGTCCTCTGCCCACTTGTGATCCTCCAGCTAGTACCAAACCGTAATCCTCCTCAAATACCAAGGGAATGTGTAGCACTTATCGTCCTATGACCGCATATTATGAAGCGCAGTCAGCTCCACCAAAGAGTAAACATCAGCTGTGAATCACGGTGTTTCTCTTCTCTTGTTTCTCGCCTCCCTTCCTCCCGGCAAGGAAAATCCACGACCTGTTTACAAAGCAAATTCGCTGCATAAAAGCGAGTTCCCTAAGGAATGCTGCACAAATTCTCTAGAAAAAACACATTGTAAGGGCAGATGGAAATTTCAATAGCTAAAGGAAAAATCTAAACCAGACAAAATTAAAGTTTTAACATCTTTGGGTACCAAATGTTTTTGCAGGTACAAAGCTATCCTGGCAAAAATAAAGAGAATTTGACTGCTGTAACAAGACTTCGGAGCCCAGCACATTTAGTTTGTTTTAATTGTATTACAGTTGGAAATGAAAGCATTTTCAGCCACATATTTGGTTACAGGTATCAGACGCCGTGAGCTGAAGGTCAGCCCCTCTCTGCTATTCAAGATGAGGTGTTGTCGCTGGCCTGCCCGTTTATCCTGGACATGGACAAGGTTAGGCTTTGCAGGTCCCTTCACACCTACAGGAGAAGCGCAGCTGGCTACAGGACAACTCCCCTCACAGCTCCCCAGGCTCAAAGCAACAATAATCAACTCTGGCTCGGGAAGACAAAAAAAGCAATTCATTAAGATCAAACATCTTATTCATAGCGTACAACTGCAAATTCTTATCATCTTTTCAAACTTGCAGAACCTACCCAGCTTTCAAATCAAAAAATGGCTGGGCAAGACAGAGGTGACACATTTACCTGAACCACCTTGCTACGCCCGCTGTCTTCAACTCATCACACCAGTGAAGTAACTTGCACTTTCTCCCAATTAAGCTATGACTTGCCATTCTTTCCACTAATGAGAAGCTCAGCATGAGCTGGCAATGTGTGCTCACAGCCCAGAAGGCCAACCACATCCTGGGCTGCATCGAAAGAAGCATGGCCAGCAGTGCAAGGGAGGGGATTCTGCCCCTCTGCTCCGCTCTGGTGAGACCCCACCTGGAATACTGTGTCCAGCTCTGGAGCCCCCAACATAAGGAGGACATGGACCTGTTGGAGCAGGGCCAGAGGAGCCACAGAGACGATCCAAGGGCTGGAGCACCTCTGCTGTGAGGACAGACTGAGAGAGTTGGGGTTGTTCAGCCTGGAGAAGAGAAGGCTCCAGAGAGACCTTATAGCAGCCTTCCAGTATCTGAAAGGGGCTACAGGAAGGCTGCAGAGTTACAAGGGCATGTAATGATAGGACGAGGGGTGATGGCTTTAAACTGGAAGAGGGCAGACTTAGATTAGGTATCAGGAAGAAATTTTCCACTCTGAGGGTGGTGAGACACTGTCCCAGGTTGCCCAGGGAAGTTGTGGCTGCCCCATTCCTGGAAGCATTCAGGGCCAGGCTGGATGAGACTTTGAGCAGCCTGGTCTAGTGGGAGGTGTCCCTGCCCATGGCAAGAGGGTTGGAACTACGTGATCTTTAAGGTCCCTTCCAACCTAAACCATCCAATGATTCTAATGTAAAAGTGACTGTTTGGGTGAAAAAGAATTCCAGGAAGTAACATGGGTAACAACAGGCTATCTAATGTTGGCATAAAATGGATTTTACCAAAGTAATTTCTCACTTTAAGAATATACTATTCTTAAAGTAACATACTGTAAATCATCCATGCTCTTCCTACCTAGGAAATACTCCTGAGATTTTCCTTTACAGCGCTTACTCATGCCTGCTGCTGGCACTTAGAGCAGCACTTAATATGCTGCTTCACTTGCCAGACACTATGTCGCAACATAAAGCCTAAAAGCTGCTTTGTATTACTTCTTATTTCCGTCAAGCTCATTACAGGAACCAAAGGAACTTCTTCACCAGCACTGAAGCCTGTTCTCCTACACCGCCAGTACTTAAAGTAGAGCTCCTTTCTTTTTATTCTTCAAATGCTCTTGATAAAGAGTAGCAGAGCATATGAAGAAATACTAGCTCAGATCTCAGCAGTTCAGTCAAAAAAGGCATTTATACTTCTATGGTCATTTGAAAGGTTTAAAGAGCACATAGATTTTTTTCAAAAGCAATGTTTTGTCTCTGCCCTGGATGATGAGGTGTCTCCTGTTATCTACTGTGTGTATAAGTGCACATGTGCTTTCTTCAAGTATAATGCTTGATACAAGCCCAAAAACCTGAGTGAAGCTGAAATACTGTAAGCCATAAGTCAAGGGCCAAGTCCCACAGTCCTTACACTTCAGTCCAAATTAACAGTCCTATAGTGGAAAGCATCACAGGATTCAAGCTGTACCTTCTATGGTACTTGGTGACCTTACCAAAGAGGAATTTAAGATGAAAAAATCCTACCCTGGAAAAAGCGTGATTTATGAAGAGAGAAGTAGGCAGGGTTCCTAGTGACCGCTGCAACTTAGAAGCTTGTTCCCAGGACTCTTGATCCCTTGGCTATACTAATTTCATTTGGAGACTAACAACTATCAAGTTCCTGGCTCAGACTAAAGCTCAGGAGTAGCCCAAAAGCTCCAGAGTTTGGCAAAGGAGATGAGATTCCAGATGTCCAAGTAACAACACTCAACAGAAGTCTCACGCCCGCTCATGTCACATTTTACTACCTCATTAGACTTCACCAGATCGGATGAATCGGCTCTGCAGTCTCACGAGTCCACTGGTATTTATTTTTTTTTCTCCTCTGAAGGTCGCAACAGCTAGCAAACGAGCTGATCTCAAACTTAAGCAAGAAGCAAGAAGCAAGCACGGACGAAGCTTCTGAAAGAGCCCAGTGCAACACAAGCAGTTCCAGTTAGACTAAAACTTATCACTGCATTCTTGCATGGGAAAGAAAAGAGGAACGTCATGTTTGATACATTTCACTTTGGAAAGGACTCTGGGATTCTGTTCCCTTACTTTATTTAAATAGAAAAAAATCCCCATGTTCCTGAGTTGAGAACTGTTAAGCTTTCCCTGACAGCAAGGTAAAATAAAGCTCCTCCAAGCATAACCAAGTAGAAAGTTGCTATAAAAAAAGATATAATCTAAGCACATCAAGAACTCTCAAAGCAAACCTGACACTGCTGCGTAAAGAAAAGGTTCTCGCCTTCATCTAACTCCAAAATTATAAAAAAAAGTCTCTACTTCTTAAGTTCAAACAACTCTTCTCACACATAGGTTGATGCAGAATTACGGAATAACTTCGCCCCAGAAATGAAGAAACAGGACGTTCACATGTGCTTAGAGACCTCTGCAAAAATGGATTTTAAGACAACAATGGGTGCTCGGAAATTTGCTTAAGGAGAATTTTGTCTTCACCAGTTTTATTTGCTTTTCTCACCAGAGCACTCAGAACACATTCAGTCATATGTTTAGAGCTGCCATGGCCTTCACCAAGGTGACGTGGTTGTTTGAGTCTGTCTCTCTCCTGCTGCTATCTGCACAGTTACTCTTGTTGGCCAAGACCTTTTGTTGGTGCCTTTCTTCTTGCCGCTTCTTCTTCTCCAGCCGCTGCTGTTCCTTCTTTTGTTTTTTAGATACCTGAAAGGGAAGGATGAAAACACAAAGTTGAAACACACACGTTTTCTGCTCAGTTGGCTAAAACTAATACACTGCAAAGGAGACAAGCAGGTATCAAAGCAGATGCCAGAGAATGTTTATTCCAAACGACTTATCAGAACTTTATTTTGTGTCATTTTGGGAAGTGTGCCGCACATCACTAATAAATGTTTATATCAGAGAAGTCACAGCTGCAGCACCAACAAAATCCAGTAAGTGGAAGCTTTTCTTAATTCAAAGGAGAAGATAGTTGCTGATTAAGCAATCCTAAGCATTCTGCTAATCATTGAAGGACGTGTAAATCACTGCCAAACCACCCTTCACATACCTTTGTGTTTCTGCTAGCTCGATTCTCTTCATCAGATCTAGCTTGTCCTTTGTTGTTTTCTATTTCATCTTGATGTAAACTCCGATTTCCAAAGATTCTTGAACCAGTTCCGTTTTCTTCCTGCAGAGTTCTGCTACATGATTTCTGATCTTTGCTCTGGGGATCACATTGCTCCTCAGTACCTACCAACAACAGAGGTTTTTCTCAGGCACACTCTACCTGGAAGCTGTCTCAGTGTCAGACAATTCCTTCTTCCAGAATTTCTGGAATGGTGGTTTTTTTGGAAGCTGGATTGAATCTGCCCTCACTAATAACCTTCCTCAGCACAGAAAGGCTGAGGTGGCAGCACAGCCAACTGCAAGCTGCAATCACTACTGTCCCTGTTGAACTGCTGTTAACAGTGAACACTAACGTCAGACAGCATTCTTCTGAAGCACAAGGTGACAAACTCCGTGTACTTACTGATTCTTTCCACTTCATTCACTTGACAGATGGCAAATATTGCAGATTCTATATTGTAGTTTTCCACTTCCAGAATCTGGCTTACTAAATCAATGTCCTGTCCACAAATGGAGAAAGATAATCCTGAAGAGAGTTCAAATCACTGACATACATTCATTTAACAACCATCTGCACCACTGAGAGGGGGTTGCTGTCTGCTTTTATGACCTTCCAATTAGCCTGTATTCCATTTCTGAAAAAGGTGAGGGAGAAAATCTTAACAGCCTGAAGATACCAGGAAAAAGTGATACGCTGTTCCAGCATAACTGTTTCACTCTTGGCTCTTTCCGTTCTACGCACTTGCACAGCAGCAATCTGCAAGAACCACGCAAGCTATCCAGTGACAACAGCTAAGGTTCACAGAGTATCTAGTCATTTGGGATTTTCAACTACAGACATCCTCAAAGGATTTCAAATTTTACAGAATTTGTTTCAAAGTAAATTTTCTGAGAGACTGCAAGACAAACCTTCCAAAACGATTAGGCATCCACAGAGAGTACGCGTTTCATCTGCATTTAAGGGTTGAGTCTAGGATGAAAACCATCCTGATTTGTGGCTGTGGTACTGAACTTGTCCAAGATGAATACTTTTTAGAATTTTTCCCAAGGTTGCTTTCATGTATCAAGAAGGTTTGAACATTAAGCATAAAAAGGCTACTCAGTACTTACTGAACATCCAGTTGCACTACACACTTTTTGTATAGCATCTTCCACTTCAACTTCAATCTCATCTTCAGAGTCACCCTTCTGTGGCTTCACCTCCTCCTCCTTATTCAAATCATTTTTGCAAAGCATCTGCAAGAAAAGCAAAGCCCAGCGCATCACACAAGCACATGCAGCAATTTCATCATATGCAGTAAAAAAACCCATCTGACGTGGTAATAAATTTAATTATTATGGCATACTTTTCTCAGAAATATCCTGTGTCAAAGCATCTTGGAAATTGTGTCACTTCCATCATCATTGACACCGTTTCCCACGACCCATACACTACTGAGCAAATTCTCACATACTACAAGATCATGCATACCAATAAACAACCACTGGCTTTTGAAATGAAGTATTCATTTTTTTACAATGTCACACATTACACAGTTGTATGCAGAGAACTTCAAGGACAGCACAGTTTACTCCTTAACACGAAAGAGTGAGATATGAAGAGTACTGTTGTATCCAGGCTGTTGAATTTCCATCTCTTTCCTCCCTTCCTTTTGTTTTTGCATTCGATGTGCATGAGTATGTAATTTAGATGGGGTTGCTTCAAGACATCTACAGCCCACATCACAGCACCAGATTTGGGATTGATTTTCAGCCCAGTAATTTAAACGCTTCACAGCCTGTCTCAAGAGAGCAGGCAGCGCTAGTTACAACGACCTTAGGGGCTTTTCTATCCCCAGCACAACACAGGGACCAAACTCTTTTCTCAATCTCAATGCAAATGAGAAAGGAAATCAACCGGTAACATTCATCTGTTTTATTTATCACCCACAGCTGACCCAGGTCATTCTGTCACAACCAACCTCCATCTGAAGATACGCTGGAGCTTCAGAATCGTCATTGATTCTCCTCACGCTGTCATAGTGCTCTCCATAACGATACGCAATATGAAGTTCCCTCACATTGTTTTTGTCTGTGCCCCGAATCTAAGTGAAACAAATAAACTGCAAATGAGGATTTGGAATCAAATTCAGCATCATCTTTTTCAAAGCATTATTTTTTTAAAGCAATGATAAACACTGTGATCAGAAGCAAAGTACGCAGCTACTGAAGCATCTTTAAACAGGAAGAGTTGATGTTGATCCAGATGTGCCTACAGTAACAACCGAGCTTCTGTCTCAAAGTTAATGTCTGAAAACCAGATACACAATGCCAGGTCGGTTACATCGTAACAAACAAAACATGGTACGAAAATATTTCAGTGGAAAGCTCAAAACTATATTCTAAACTTTCCACAGGACCTATTAGTTTTCTGATCATCGTCCCCAACCCAATTTCAGTGACAGCTCCCATTCAGTGTCCAATGCCTTTTTCCCCTCAAAGATGAGGAAAAGACTCTGTTCAAGTTACAGCCACAGTGGAAACAGTCACCAGACTAAGTTTTGTTCTGCAGTTGGGACAAGATCCTGTTTTAACAGTTAGCATTCAAAGTGGATATGTTTTGTTTTTAAAAGAAAGTCTAATAGAAATAAAGCCAAACTATGAAAATGTATTAACTCCATTCAGGAGCACTGTTAACAACCAAATGTTCCTTTGCTTTGTCAGCACCAAGTACAGCAGTTTCTGTAGAAAATTCTTGCTGTATTATCTGTACTGATGCAAGAATAATTCCTACACCGATCATCAGTGTCTCAAAACTATTAGCCAAAATCTACATAGCATTCCAACTTTTGCAAGGAATGCAGAAATTTACACTGCATTTGCAGATCTCCTTTGCTTACCTGTCATGTCAGAGTTCAAAGATCTGATGGCTTTGCTGGAGAAGACGTCAGTAAGCAAATGACAAGAAATGCTTGCTTTAGGGCTCCAGAATTTCCCAATCCTTTTACATCTTTGAATCAGCTTATCCCAACTTACAGAATATACACCGTCACCTTTCAACCACGTCTGCAGCTTGTGTTGCACTAATGACTGAAGATTTCACAACAGATATTCTCCATTCATCTACTTTACACTTGTTCACCTTTAAGTTCCAACTCAGCACTTGGTTATACTTAACTCCTGCCTTTTATCCTATTAAGTTATTCAACATGTTGGAACTCAGTAAGATTTATTTTCAGCATTTATCCTCTGCCGGAGCCTAAAAAGGTATTTAACAAATCCCAAAACTCTTGAAAGATTATTCTGAAAATTAGCCAATTTAGCTCTCAGTACTGAAGCCTCTTTTTGCGTGCTCTTACCACAATACACTGGAACTGTAAGTAAAAGATAGCTGCAGATAAAAAGAAGGTAAAACAGCTGAAAAAAGGTAAGCAGGTATCCAAAATGCCAGTAAAATAACCTGTACATCTGAGCTAACTTGGAGCTCTACATTTACAGCCACCATCAAAAATGGTAAAGGATGTTTCAAGCCCTAAAAAGTCCATGCAGAGATGTCCATCTCCAAAGAGGTTTTGATTAGGTCAGAGCTCAAGAAACAGCTGGAGGTCCTGAACACTTCTGCTCACATTTTTCCAGCTTAGCTGCAGTATATACAAACGGTTCTCTTAAAATTAAAGGATAACGCACCGCTTGCTTTAGAGTTGGGACCAAAGGAAATATTCACGCCATCTGATTTAAGCATCTTGCTCATCTGCCTCTCTGGAAATGCTCTCTCTGGAATCTAATCTAAAATTCTGCTGGGGCTCCAAAGCAGAGGCGGGGTGCAGGGTTGGGGGG
>VYXH01011460.1:68243-79540 GCA_013397275.1 Burhinus bistriatus | reverse complement strand
GGGGGGGGGGAAGTATGTAGATGTATAGAAAATTAAGAAAAAGGGTGTCCTGGGTTAGTCCAGTCTAGCAACTTGCTAACATTGTCACCACGTTGTGATCCCCTACATTATCTGACGCCCTGATGTATCCTCTGTGTGGGTCAGAGACTCCTTATGTTACAACTATTAACAGCTCTCTTTACTTAGGCCATTCTCAAGAGCCTAAGACAGTCTTTCACTAACAAGACTACACTCAGGCAAAACAGAACCTCATCACAAACTCTGTATTTACAGCCCTGGAAAGGTCAATGAATAGGGAAAAAAGAGTTTAAGGTTTTTGAGAGGATATATAAAATATTGATAAGAGTTAAGTACACTGAGGTGAGTATCCGGTTCAAAACAGTAACAGAACATGAACAGCACCCCCATGAACTCTCCTGCAGGGTCATTACCTCTGTACACTCTAGCAGGTCAAGCAGTTGAATATTCCCACTCATTTGTGTAATTGTCAGGTACACTCGTTTTTGTTTTTTTTTTTAAATATGAAGGTTAGCTGTCTTACAGTCCACGGCCACCATATAAATAAGAGTTTAAACATGTTTGTGCTTAAGAATCCACCTGATACTGTTTCAAATGTATTTAAGACACCACTGACAGCTTTCATCTGGTCTTTTATCTTTATTGCCCTGTTTAATCTATATACTTCATTGGTTCTGTCTGTAAATTGGGGCCAGAAACAATCCTGACTTGAATACAGGTTCTGACTTGCTCAATGAACAGGCAGAGATTGAGCGTGGACCCACTCCAGCGTGGACTTGCCACAGAAAAACAACAAAAATGAGTGTAGAAGGGACCTGATGGATTACTTGTTCCAGCGCCCCGCTGTGAAAGGAAACCATACACGCAGTCCTTTCCAGAAGCTGATTTAAGATCGACTTGAGGTTTTAGAACTTCTTCCCTCTTCTGCTCAGTGCAGAACCTCATTTCTCCAACTGTCAGAAACCATCTCATCCCAAATCCCATCCAGAATCAATGGAGCTTCATTCCAACACGCTGCAGGGACTGTCCTGCTGTACCTTCACTTCCATAGTCCTGAACCTTACCATACAGGTTTCCTTAAGCCTGGCTTAAATTCCTGTCAGAAAAGTCACGTCATATCTAGTCTGATTGTCAGCAGCAAGAAATGTATCAATGAAGCTAGTAGCTTAAAACCAAAATAAAACATGCTGTTCTGCCTCCACATACTTATCTTTCATGCATTCATTGTTTTCTTTCATCCCCTCTCCTCCTAGCTGAAACCTGGAGTGTTTTCCTTCAAGGCTGAAAAAGCAAGCACAGTTCTACACCGTGCCCAGCTAACTACAGCTACTGACTGCTCTCTTTTAATAGATCAGGAAATTTCAACACTACTTGTATTCATCAGCTAAAAATCAGGCCAAAATATAGAACTTTTGTTTCTCACCTGCCACAGCGGAGCATTAAGCTGATGAATAACCACATTCATTTGATTGTTCCTTGCAAAGGCCACAATAGCATCGTTGCCAGCAAAGGTACCAGGCTTTGCCAAATTGGTAACTAAAGGAAAAAACATTCAGAAGAGTTGGAAACCTAGTTTCTGACACTTCCAAAAGCACTGGAGGGATAGCGAGTAACAGAATTTCAACGCAAGCCCAAGAAATTCTGGAAAGGAAATCCCAACTGTGAAACAGTGACTGTTGATGCAAGAATTTGGCAGCAACAGAAGTTAATGCATCTTAAATGACCACAGAAACCTCCAAAAAATGCAGTACACCCTTAGATTATGCAAGGCTGTCAGCTCTGCATTAGCTTGGAAGGAAGAGTGCCATGTACTAAATGACCAAACCACTTTCACGCATCACCTGCATGGTACTTGGCACGTCCTCAAAGCTGTTAGAACAAAGGCTGTATTGGTCTCTGCTTTGGATCTTCCCCTGGCTTACCACTATGAAATATCAACTGTCAAGGAGAAAAAGAACCCCACTCAATACCCACCAGTGTTAAAGGAGAGCTAGGTAATTTTTGCAAGTTCCTTCTGAAAACACCAATTTTCGCTTCTTGCCTTTTTTTACCTCTCTTTCCAAATTTCTCCTAAATTTAAATAATTTCCAAGACAAATTTAATACAAGTTTAATAGCTCATCTTTCTACAGAAACATAACAGAGAAATGTAAACTCACTGTTTCTAAAAAGTAGAGAGGAGCCCTAACACAGTTCTGGGGTGAGGAACCATCTAGTGAGAAGGTGCTCAAATGAGATGTAACCACATTACACAATAACCCTTCCATTAGAGTCCTATGGAGACCATACCGTGTTTCTCAAAGGGCACATCATCTTCCACAAAAGGCTCAAAATCCTCTCGCTGCTTTATCATGTAATCCACCGTTTCCTGGCGATGTCTGAGGTGGTTCCGTGAGTGCCCCTCAAGCTGGTCACCCAGGGCCCGAAACAAACAATTGCTACCAAAAGAGAAACCGCAAGTTAGTGTGCCTGAAAGGTAGCTAACAGATACACTATTAAACCAACTGGTGTAGCAGCAGAAAGAATACCGTGTTAACGGGAAAGGAAAAGAGCTGCGCTGTTTCTACCTAGTAAGTTCAACAAGGATATGAATGTGAAGTAGCACCTATTCCCTGTGCTTTCAATGGCTGCTGAAATTAGAAGAAATGCTGGCAGGAACATAGGGTATGAGTACACATGTCATCAGCTCCAACAGTGTAAGTCAAGGGCAGTAACAGCACCGGGCCAAACTGTCTTAAACTGACACAAATGACATAATGCAACAAAGGACAACCCCATGATCTACCAAGCAATTTCTCAGCAGACACATCTAATTCCCCTTTCTCCCAATACTTACGGACCTTCCTACCACTCAGCAAGCCAGTGGAGCCCTCAGCCCCCCTGGGGATCAAGCCTGGGACTAGCAGAGCCCTCAGCCCCAGGGGACACAGGCCCCGCACAAGGACAGAGAAGAACCCCGTTCCCTGTCGGGTACAGGGGGGGAAGCCCTCATCCCTGCAGAGCACTGGCCCCACGCAACCCCGAGGGGAAAGCCCTCAACCCCCGGAGCCACAGGCTCCCCACCACCCGGGGGGGAGAAAGCCCTCAGCCCCTGGGGCCAGGAGGCCCGTGGAAGCACCGGCCCCGGGGGTGCTGGGGAGACCCGGCGCGGCGCTCACCCATCGCCCGGCACCTCCCGCAGCTTGAGGCCGAGGGCCCGGAGCTGCCCGGCGAGGCCCCCGCCGCCCGAGCCCGGAGCCGGTCCTGCGGTGGGCTGCCGGGTCCGCCGCCCCTTCCTGGCTCCGGCTGCAGGCCGGGCCTTGGCCGCCTGTTTGCGGGACATCCCCGCCGGGCGCCTGCTGCGCCTGCGCCAACCGGCGCCTCTCACGTGGCCGCGCCACCATCAAGAGAGGCGCAAGAGCGGCCAGAGCGCCGCCGCTCTACCCACCGCCCCCAGCCGCGCCTCTCGCTGGTATCGCAGCACACCCGCCAGGTGGCAGCAGGAGAACGCGGCGCAGAGCTCAGCGACAACTAATTAAATGTCACACGTGCGACAGGCTGAACCTCCGTGCCCCACTTCCCCGGGCAAGGGAGGGAAACTCTGGACCGCATAGGCGGGCTGGGGAAGGGGGCACAGCGAGAGGACGATGACTGGTAGCGTTATTTATTTATTATTTTTTTTTTTTAAGTTCTTCTTGTCCGGAGTCACAGCGCTCTGGAACAGAGAGGAGGTGACGGGGCTGTTACCAGCATCGCCTCGGATGTTTTGAGTATTATCATATTGAATATTACCAAAGCCCTACAGCAGGCAAGGATTTCACTCTGATGCTCTTTTATATCCATTTCCTGTCATAAACAAGCCCGTAAGAAGCATTCCATAGAAACGCATTTTCTTATGCAAACACACCAAAAGCAGGAAAACAGGATGAGTACGTAAACTGACTGCAGATCATTAGTGAAACAGTAATTAGCCTAAGTAGCATTAAGGGGCTATAGGCAATTCGGTTAAGTACAACCTGCACGCAAGCCAGCGAACCTCACGCGTGACGTCAGCGACAGAACTGAGTCAAAATCAGGGAAGGTCCTTCGGCACCTGGCGGAAAATTTCATCAAACAGACATTTTTAACCCAACATGACCGATAAAAGCTGGGCAGAGAGACCACGCGCGCCCTGAATGGCACACTCGACGGAAATACAGTGGAAAGGCACGCAAAAGTCACTCTCGCCCACGGCGAGAAGACAGGGCAGGCAGATATGGAGGCATGGATTCATCCCACCTGGTTTTGAACCGAAATATCTGAGTCAGGAGCGTAGTTGCCCCTCTTGGCGTCTGCTCCAGCTTCCCAACATCCACAAGCCAGTTTCGTACTGTTCTAATGATTAAGAATCTGTAAATTTTTTTAAGACATTTCCATTTTGGACATGGGAACTAACAGACAATTTGAATCTTCTAAAGCATTGTGAAAATGGCAAGTCTGTCTTTTCTTTTCCCACATTTTTTCTTTTTAACAGCGTTAACTTACTAATAGAGAGGTATGTGAAATGCAATGGAAAATTCTCCTATTTTTAAACATAAAGGAGCCTTGCAGTTCACCAGCCCACTTCCAGCCGTTCCTGCACTTCAATTGCGAGTCCCACTTCGGCAACTGAAAAGATCTTCAGGCTGCTGAAATGTGGGGTCACCCAAAAGTCCATCAAACGCCGCTACACGCCACCTCAGCAGAAATACAGCAGGGACGCCCAGACACTTCTACAAAGTTTGCTTACAACAAACCTCCTACTGTTTCTCAGCAAAGAAGAACAAGCTCTTCCCACCTCCCCCCCTGCCCCGCCATCAGCGAGTTCGTGAGGTTAGAGTCTTCCTGAACTCCTTGCCCTGCTAAATTGCGGTTGTTTCATCTCCTGCTGGAGGGAGGGGCGGAACACGGCAGCACAGACCGCTTGAGCATTCCGGTGCATTTGAGGCTACCGACTGGGTACTCTGTGTCTTCTACCGGTAATGCTGAGCTAGTCCAGCTTTCTGGGATTATGACCCTTCCTTTTCTACCTTCCTTCCACAGGATTCTTACTAAGAAACCATCAAATAAAAAGGTAGAGATAAATTAGAGGGTGAGGGATTTTGTTCAGGCATTTATTTTTCAGAAGAGCTGAATATTCACAAAAGCACCTAACAGAAGGGCGTTCCTGAGTGCATGAGGTTGTCCTGTGAACGCCAGGAAAAAGAAGATGGTTCCGCCAAGACACTAACCTTGTTTTTAATTTCCAGATTTCTCCCGTGGACTCTGAGACCCTATGTGACCCTAAGTCACACTTCAGTTCGCACCTGAAGCCCTCTGATGACTGAAACCAACAGGGGTGCTCCTAGTATAAAAGAGTTGATAATAATCAGACATTCAACACGCAACATTAATCATCTCAGTCTCATTCTCTACTTTGTGCTGGAGGGTAACAGCTCTAGGGTAGTGAGTATTGCTAAAGCAAGGGCAGACTTCCTACCCAGAGCACTTGAAATTGGTGGTACTTACACTGTCTCTAATCAAAGCACTGCATTCCGTACACCAATTTTAATATTAGATAATTCCTCTGAATCTGTCAATGTCCAGCAAAGCAGTCTTTAGAGACCAATTAAATTGCTTTCAAGGACTAAAGTATTAATTTAGTAATAATGGTAGTATCTGGCTCTCACAGTGAACAAAGCTGCAGTCTGCTAATGCCATGGGCTCAGCTTCCGGACGGGAATTGCTCAGTGATATTATCAGCCGTTGTAAAATGTCTTGGCTGCAAAGTTAATCATTAACTCAGGTCCCCATCTCATAAAAACATCGCATTGTAAGAGTGCAACACACTTAAAGCTGTCACTAATCAATCATACATACAACAGGAATAAAGGAACACATAAAAGGAGCCAGAAACTCAGCAAATCTTTCAGCGAAGGGAAGACAAACTGCAGCAAGGTTTATCTCCATGGAGAAATCCACTGACAAGCCAAACAATGGGAAGGGATCAACGGCTCCTGCAGCACAGCAGGCTGAAAAGGACAGTCCTGCGCCCACTGCGGAAGGTGCTGCAGAAACGAGCAGGGCAGGACCCCTAACAGAAAACGCTGCAGACATGAAGAGGCTGGAATTCACTGAAGAATGTATTAACAACATGGAGAGACCTTCAGGCACTGAGCAAGACAGTCCTGATGCCTTTAAACTCGTGATTTCGGAGAAAGACTGTCCAAACTCAAAGCCTCTCATTACGCTAACGAACAAAAACTCTCCTGAAGTATGCGCTTTTGAAATGAACAACCAGTGTTCAACCACAACATCCCTTGATATGGACTGCCTAGTCTGCTTCAACAAGTACAACATCTACAGAGTACCAAAGCTCCTGGACTGCCAGCATGCCTTCTGTGCGGTCTGCCTCAAGCTTATCCTCAGGAAAGAAGACAGCACCTGGATAATCACCTGCCCCCTGTGCAGAAAAGCCACTTTTGTGTCAGGAGGACTCATCCGCACCCTTCAAAATAAAGAAGACATCATGGACCACTTGGAAAACCCCGATTCAAATCCTGAGGTACATATCTCTGCCGTAGGGTTGGACAGCAACAGCTGGACTCAGAGCAGCCAAGATGCTTTATACAGAGATGAAAACGTTCCAGCAGACAACAGACTGGCTATCCAGAGACTCGTGCTGCTCCTGCTGCTTGTGGTGATTCTCACCATCCTCATCCTCCCATTTATATACTCTGGGCTGATAAAATGGGTAATTTGTCTCATGCTTACTTTGGGGTTGGTCATGTCTATGCTGCTTTGCTGCACTCCTAAATTCTACTGGAGGTGTAACAGGAACTCACTCACCTCCTGCCACAAGGAGACCCACATCACTGCTATTGCCTGAAACCATTAATGTGAGCTGCCTAGAGCGAATGGACTGGTCCAGCCTGCAGAGCTGCACATTAGGCGCGCTCGTCAGTTATTGGACTTTGAAAGCAATCATTCACGTAATAAATTCAACAGGTGGCTGACCCAATGGCAATGCATAGTGTTGTTAAATTTCATTAACGGAAACATAGTCAAATATTTATATGTTGATATTTATGAGACAAAAATTGTAGGTTTTCCACACAATTTTTATCCCAGACTAATCATTTTGTTGTTTTGCTTTTGTCATTTTGTTCTTGTTCGTGCCATCTCCTGATTAGCACTGCAGAACATTATCTGAAACACCCAACAGATGATGTCCTGTGAAAATCCCTAGCTGCGGTTGTGTTTTCACACTCTCTTAACACACATACACCTTTTCTTCTGACAATGTGGGGAAATAAGACTGCTAAATCAGGGACTGGGTGCCTAGCCTCAACGGAAGAGAGTAGTTTTAACACAGGTTATCACTTTAATCCCTATCACTGCCCAAATGGTTGTTGGCAGGGATGGGAAAGGGACTGGGAAAAGGGGATGTCAGTTGATGCCATTTTAAGTTGCACACAAAATTATAGAGGAAGAGGCAAAAATCAACACTCCTAATCCAAGTCTGGATTGCAAAGGCCAAGGCTCTCAAAAGCTCATGACACTCCAAATTCCTATGTTGTTCAGCACAGAAATAGTTCCTCTCACCTGAACTCCTTTATCTGGCTACCTGCACCGCCTCTCGTCTTGTCTTGGAGATGCCCACAGAGAAATCTGTCAACTGCTATGCCATACCACATGTGATATTTTTATATGGAATGTGTCCATTAAAGTTTAATAATGTTAATTGCTCATTGACTTCTGTGTTTCAATTCCTCACTGACAATTAATGTCAAAACATTTCAGTTTCCTCACTGACAGGAACTACAGCTGAGAGAGCATATTAGGGAATCTGTACAACTGAGTTGGTGAGTAAAGCAAAAAAGTACTGTGTTAGTTTTTGTCTTTATTTAAAAAAATACTTAGTTGCTAAGAGAATACCCTATAACTCAACTAAAATTAAATTGGAAAAAAAATGAGGAGTTTGCTCTAGTTAAGTTACATTTTTAAGAGTACCATGGATCTCAGTAGACTTTGGATCAGGCCTGTGGTAAATATTTGTGTTCGATAAGAATGGAAACTGATGTACTTCAGTTGCTCAGTATATAAATATACATAGTGTCTCACCAGCAGATAAAACAGATTAGACTACAAGGGTAAGGAGCTGCTGTCCTCCTAGAGTCTTGGAAAAAGCAGGTCTCTTTTCTGCCCAAGAACACAAACCTTCAAGGGAAATAAATGCTTTGTTTTTTCTAATATATTTAGACAGCAACTGACTTATTGCAAAGTACATATGTAGTAACATTTGCTAGTAATCAACCAGAAAAAAAGCTTTTCAATTGGGAAAATGCAGGTAGTTTTAAACCCAAATATTTTATTGACCTGTATTATTCTAAATACAAAGACCATACCAGATATTCACCTGTCCTGAAAATAATTTCAGAAACTTTTGCCAAGTCTTTCAGCTCATAGACAATTTTGCTGTCGAGTTCCCTTCACCAACACTGGGTGACTGGTACTGTAAAGGTTTGTTACAAATATATTAATATTGGCCTGAACGTAGCATGCATGAATGGATCACAATAAGCTAGAAGGGTTAAAGGAAAATCATGTGCTAATTGCTACAGAACACTGATCTCATTCAAACGACCAGATAGCAAGGAAGAAACAGACTGTCCTAAAGATAAGATGACAAAGATGAACTGGACGAGAGCCATAAAATAATCCTAATAAAAAAATAAAAATAAAAAAAAAAGATAAAACTCGAGAAATTTTGCCTAAGAGGGGAAGAAACCAAGCAAGATACCAAACAACACCAACTCCAGAAGGGTGTGTAAGTTCACCCAGTATCAGTCTGACATCATCAGTCAAGAAACATAATGAAGATTTTAGAGGGAGCGTCCCCTGTATCACTCACAAGGGTGCCTGGCCAGCCCGTGTGGGCTTGTCAGCACATGGGTGTGAACAAATGAAATCAGAGAATGAATGTGAACAGGAAAAATCAGTTTGTTACATATCACCCTGCCCTTCCAAAAGGGTGCGTTCGATTTTATTACGCTAATTTCTACAGTGTCAAAAAAATGGCCAACAGAAAAGGGCTTCCTTCAAGGCACAATACACCAGTGGGAGGAAGCACGCATACTGTGTGATGACCAGTGGCTCCATGGGTCCATACAGTAAGATCACCAGCTGTGGAAGTCCAGGTTTCCACCCCAACTCCTTTGTATCAGCACTTTCCAAGCCTGTGCTCAGCAGTTCAGGTGAAATGGCTCTTCAGCCTTTGAGAGCCACTAACATTAAGCTGATTCAGAGTTCATGGATGTTGGTGGGAGTCATTAGGCCCTACAACCAGGTATCTTTATAACAGCCGTTGATTCTCATCTGACAAGATAAGGCTTGACAACAGCACAAACCTTTGAAGCAGCAACTAAGTTTATGGAGAAAAGGCCAACAAAATTGTATTCTTATTCCAAAACATAAAGGATTTGCTTGTACTCAGTTTTAATTCATGCCAGTCTTTTTGTCAAGAAAGCTTCAGCTCCGAATTACCTTGCCCTGCTTACCTTACCTAGCTGGCTCCCAGTTTTGGATAGTGATTAGGAAACACACTGTAGCCTGAAAGAGAAGTTCATAATAAGAAATGGGCCCAGGCAGTAACATTCAGCTGTACCTAACATAGCGCATAAATATCTGACAACCATAACTTAGAAAGACAGAATCCCATCAAGACATTAAGAGCATGCTAAGACCCAACAGCGGTTTTTAAGGATTATACTCTGTACAGACAGAATGCTGGACCATAAACTTCAAAGGTGTTTTGTTTAATAATGCATATACATAAGCCAATTTTAATTCAAAATTATGCCTATCCTTTTGTCATGCTGTGCTCCCACTCTGCCCCCCTGCCCACAGGACCCTTCCCAAAGCCACAACTTTCCCTATCCCAGTCCCTTTCAGGCTTCTCATCAAACACCACCATCATCGCCCACCAGAATCACTAGTTACTTACATAAGAGAGTGAGACAGGTGCCTGAAAAATTTTGAGTGTAGGTGTTCTAAATTACTGTTAAATGTAGAAATCTCACTTTATCTACAGAACTTTAAATTATCCATAATTGTGCTGGCTTTGATTACTATTAAACTATATAATGAGATCCCAAGTTTACAACATCTGGTAAAACTTGCTCCTCATTGTCATTCCACTCAGCTTACGTTTTGGTCCACTTTTAACAGCTCTTCTGCGTTACGACACAGATATAAACAGGTGAAAATAAACATGGAATAAATAACACATTTCACACTTCCACACTGGTCAGATTCTGTACAAAGAGAACTTTAGGTCTTCAAACACAGAACTGTCAAATTTACAAGAAGCTAATTTGCAGATCTCGGTCCAAGAGCACAGATTTGTGTCCAGGCGATTCCTTGCTTCTTGTGAACCATTTGCAACTTGTCCATTGCGTTGTACAGTTACCTAAGTCACAGGTAAAGTAGATACCTTCTGCACCCTAACCGGGATCAACAGAACTCACCTTCTGCGCTTCGGCGTCACGCTTAACGCCTATGTGATGACGCTCAAAATACCTATACCTAACATGAGTACTTGTGTGAGTAAACCTGAGGGGGTCTAACATTAATAGCAAGCAACCAGGACAAGATATTTGGCCAAACCAAAATCGGATTTAAACAGAACTGATACTGGGATTTAATAAAAAAAAAAAAAATTATAAGTAAGTCTCACATAGCACATTTTAAAGTATAAACTAGTTACCCCAGCTACCAAGCAACCAAAACTAGTTTTGCCATTGTGAAATGCGATCATACAGAATAACTGCCCTCCTTCCCCTGAAAAAAAACCCACTTCTCCAAAAATTACTGCACATTGGACTTGGGGTTCCAGGCTGAGACCGCTCTCGGAGCAAATGCATTTCTTAAAACCCCAAAACACAATGCAAAAGTCTTATGCTCGGGTAGCTGAACTCATTCCAAACCCTTAGGATTTCTGCAAGGCCAATGAAGCACAATGGAGCAAAGCCTCCTGAGCTGNATCAGCGTCACCTCAGCCCAGCGCGCCTCCCCTTCTACGCTCCGCAATCTACGCGCCTCGCTACGCCAGTCGCGTAGGGAAGCGCAGAGAAGCAGAACGGCCCAGAGCAGCCCGCCAGCCGTACGCAGATTGCGTAGTGGCGGCGGGAAGGGCGGGCAGGGCAGGAAGGGGCGGGCGGGCGGCGGCGGAAGGGAGCGCGGCGGCTCCTATTTGAGGCCGGGCCGGCAGCAGGTCGGGCCCGGGCCGGGAGAGGTGGGGAG
>VYXH01011460.1:0-65184 GCA_013397275.1 Burhinus bistriatus | reverse complement strand
GGCGGGGGACGCGCCCCGTCCCGCCCCCCCCCCCTGCTGCCGGGGGCTAGTTTCCTCTTCTTAGTGGTTGTCAAAAGTGCTAGTTTCTGTAAAAAAAAAAAATTTACTTTAGCAGCGGAGATTTCAAACACAAAGACCTTTTGATAGAAGTGAGGGTTCAGCAGCTGCGGAGATGTGGGTCCTCACAGCTTTCCCAGCCGAGGTGTTTCCTTCACGTTTTCCCCGCTGGTGATTTCTCGCTGCTGGTCACGGCCCTCTCCGCAGCTTTGCCCATCTTCTGCGTGCTGACATTGCTTCGCGGTCACTGCTGCTACAAGTGTCTGGATTAACCAAATCAAAACGCGCTCAGTTTTGCAACTGCTTCAGCTTTCGGCTTTTCCATGTCCCCTCGGTCCCTGATCTCTGTTTTACATTTAGCACGCATCTCTGCGGCGGCCGTCTGTATTGCATTCGTGTGTTTTTGCGGTGAGACACAATTTTCTCTGAGACTGAATTAATTGCACTCTGTGTTCATGCTTCGTATCTACAGGTTAAAAGCGAAGGCCGTGGTGCTCCCAGCATGTGAGCACGTGTGTGGCTCTGGAGCCCCGCACAAGTCCCCAAGAAAAGGCATTTGCCCACATGTTTCCACAGTCACGGCGTTGTCGCTGAGGCTTAACTGCAATTCGGCTGTGCCGTCCTCCGATGTGCCTTGGGAAGGGACTTTTTGGCCAGTCCCATCTGAATAATTATTTACAACTACTTCTCTGAAGTTAATGAGATGCCTCATTAACTTTTGAGGGTCACTGAGATAAACATGTCAGCGGTTTAGTCACTTCTGTCATGGTTTAGGACGAACACGATGCCAGCATCTCTGTATTTCTTCTTCCAGCAGTAGGGAGCACGTGTGTATTGTACAGCTTTAGATCCACAAAAGGATTGTCTTTCTGCTTTCCAAATAGGATTGCGGGAGCTGCTATAAAAAAATACACCACCTCTCAAGAAAACAAAGGGCTTTGTGTGAAAAGTGAGTGCTGGAAGTGATAAAAAATTTCTCTTTCAAGTGACAGTTCAGATTATGGCAATGCTATTGATTGCTGAATCACATTGTTCGAGACAGACGTGAATTCCAGTGCCACAAGCTGTAAATAATTTTTAGGATATATTGCAGCTCTGTGGAAAGGGACCTGGGAGTCCTGGTGGACAACAGGATGACCATGAGCCAGCAATGGGCCCTTGTGGCCAAGAAGGCCAATGGCATCCTGGGGTGCATCAAGAAGAGTGTGGCCAGCAGGTCGAGGGAGGTCATCCTCCCCCTCTATTCTGCCCTGGTGAGGCCACATCTGGTGTATTGTGTCCAGTTCTGGGCTCACCAGTTCAAGAAGGACAGAGAACTGCTGGAGAGGGGACAGCAAAGGGCTACGAAGATGATCAGGGGGCTGGAACATCTTCTTGTGAGGAANTGGACTAGATGATCTCCAGAGGTCCCTTCCAACCCTGGTGATTCTGTGATTCTGTGATTTCTAGCTCTCAATTCCCTCATCTTGGATTTAGTGGCAAAACTTCTTGGCCCAAGTTTTCTTTACTAAATCATGGAACGGAATGGAACGGAACGGAGTAGAATAGAATAGAATAGAATAGAATAGAATAGAATAGAACAGTTTGGGTTGGAAGGGACCTTTAAAGGCCATCTAGTCCAACCCCCCTGCAATAAGCGGGGACACCTTCCACAAGATAGGTTGCTCAGAGTCCTGTCCAACCTGGCCTTGAATGTTTCCAGGGATGGCGCATCTAAATCACATATTGCCCTTTTTTAATGCTGCATGTCTGAAAATCCAAGCCCATTTTTTCCTAGATGTTTATGAAGAAATAGATATCTATGTTGGGGGACACATACTGAGCATACTGATCAGAGCATCTCCAGAGCAGTCTTTCAAAAACCTTCTCTGGGTATTCTAGATGCTTAGCATCATGAATTATTTGTTGCATAGCAGCAGTAAAGTTGCATGCAAGAAGCTACTATGGTGTCACTCCATAATTGCTCACATCTTTTATGTTATTGGAAAACAAGGTTAAACAGTTGTACTGTTTCTGGGTCGTTTTTAGCTGCTTCACTTTTCATGAGCCTGTGTTAACAAATCAATAAATCTATCACAGAAGGGAAGGGGATTTTATTTTCAATGCTGCCTCCCATAATAAGCTAATAAATCTGTGTTCAGAGGTGACATGCCAAGTAATTGTAAAGTTATTGAAACTTTAAGCGTTAGATTATTTCTGGGCAAATTGGTCTGTAAGTCTGGATGTTTTAGGAAGACCAGAGTCTAGCGAGTGATGTGAAATGGAATTTGGGGTTCCAAATGAGGAGTTTGGAGCTCCTGAGGTAATAAAACAATCTGGGGATTTTGTAAGAAAGTCCTGGAAAGCATGGAGACATGTCTTGCGCCACCTTCACAGCTGCAATTCAGCAAGCATAAATGCTGCTGTGTGTGGACGTTGGTACCGGAGCAGGTCTGCCGGGGCTGGGATTGATACCAGGCACTCGCTCTCCCCAGAGAAGCGTAATCTGGCCCTTCCCTTCTCTAGTTGGTACGGAAATAACAGAGTGTATTTATTCCTGCGGACTTTGTGCTCCCATGTTGCTGGAATGTGATGTTTCCATGGAAACGGACCGAGATGCCTTAGACCTGTGTGCTCAAGCTGGACGGCATCAGGAGATATATGTTGCAGGGGACTCTCCCAGGTAGAGAGGTGCGAGTTGCGATAACCATCAGCCCTTGAGTGATGAATTTTCCTTGCATTTGTACATCAGCAGTTAAATAGCGCAAGCCTTGAGAAATACAAATCTTCTTGAATAAATTTCTGAGCGGGAAGGCATGACAGACACCTTTCCTGGAAGACCATGACAGACGGCATGCAGATAATAAAATGTCTTTAAAAAGAGCTGCTCCTGTGTTGCATTTCTTTCTTCTGGGACTCTAAAACTATCCCATAAATGGTGTCTGTATCCTCTGAGATTCAGTACTTGGTTCAGTACAGGCTCCTTATTCCTATTTAGCCACTTTCCTTTCTACAGGGTTCAGAAGAAAGGAAACATTTAAATAGGAAGTATATAATGAAATAGGTGGTTTGGGCCTCTTAGAAACTGATTGAATCTTGATGAAGTCAGTAGAAATTTCAAGTGATGTGAGTGAGCTTTGGAGCAGATTGTTACCCACGTTGAATTGTGAAGTGAGCTGTTGTCACGTCTGCCTGATGTCAGTCATCTCAGTTAGTTGCTTGTCTAATCGGGGGAGCTCTGGGGAGCAGTTGGAAGCCATTCAGTTGGAAGCGCACACGTCTGCACTCTAAAAAAATAATATTCTGGCCCAGCTGAAGGTCCGTGTGGCACAGGGATCTTATGTTTAGGGAAAAAGCAGCAGCAGGTTGTATAGAGGAGAGAATGTTACAAGCAAAGCTTAGCAACGTCCATGGGATCTGTTAAAAGTCCTCCTCATCAAAGGCTGCAGCTGGACTCAACTTTCTTAACACTGTCAGCAAAATGAAGAGAGGAGCAATTTGCGTTGACAATAAGAGAGGCAAATTATTTCCCAGGCAGCTGTACTGGTCTCTGTACCAGGTGCAGAGCTTTCATTTTACATGTTATTTTTGCAGTAAACATGTGAATGACATGCCTGAGCGGAGCCCAGTCTCTTTGCATCTTGAAGGGGACTTCTCCTTTTGCTGTGTGAAGTATTGTTGGCTCATTTTGTTCAAAACTTTTGAGAACTGGTGAACAGAGAGTCTCCTGTTGTCTTCTTTGGTCACAGCACCATGTAGTGGGGGGAGACACAAGCTGGACCTTGACAGACTTGACTTAATACCGACAGCAAGTGTCACAGTGGAAAAACAAAGGCAATTTGTCTCCTTACTTCCTGGTTTCCAGCTGTTTATTGTTTGCCTTTTTTTCTTCTGCCTTTTCCTCTTTGAATTTGCAGGTAAGAATGGCTGCAGAAGAGAAGTGGAAAGGCTGGGCTTCGAAACAGCATCACGAGGCTGAAGAGGCAGGTGAAAAGGAACCATCTGTGCTTCTGGGGCAGCAGCTGGGTGAACCGGGAAGATTTGCTTACGCGGCGCTTTGTGGGATATCCCTAGCGTGGCTGTTCCCTGAAGAAGAGCAAAGGTACGACACGGGGTAGCAAGGGGTGAGCAAAGGAGGCGGATGGAGCTGGTATCAGACTCCAGGGGGGGTATTCTGAAGTTAGGGGAGTGGAAGATCCGCTTGGTGTTGGGTCTCTTCACGAAGATGAATACTCAGATTAGGGAAGGTGACACAAAACGGAAAGAGCCTAGAAGACCTGCAGACTGATTGCAGGTGTTGACATTTCCCTGCTCTCTCTCTGTCAGTGTCATTCGGAAGCCCATTGAAAGGCAAAGGACACCTTCACATTAGGTGTTTTCTTAATTATATTGACTTTCTCTCTTACACCTCTAACACTTTTATACTTGAGCACAAATTGCATCCCTTAGTACTGCCGACTTCAAAGCATGCATTGAAGAAAGGGCTGGTCCCATTCAGATTGCTTGCTTGTTTGTTTAGCCAGCTTGTGTAGCAACTCACCACCTGCTGACTTCTTACCATGCTTTGATTTTTGTGTGAACAGCAACAGACCAACAATCTGAAAGCAGGGGCCGCTCAAAGTTTGCAAAAATACCCAGTTATGGAGCCTTAACTGCTACTGTTGCCTTACAGCTTCTTCAGGACAGAATTCATTGAGGGCTTTGTGAAATGGCTGGACCTGCCTGATGCTGTCTTACCTGCCATGACAGCATTTGCTAGTGGCTTAGGAGGTGAGGGCACAGAAACTTTTGCCCAGATTTTGCTGAAGGATCCCATCTTGAAAGAAAATCCAGCTGTCATTACCCAAGTAAGTTCATATGTTCCCCTTGCCCTTGTTTGCTTTTGCAGAAGAGATCTGTCATACATGTCTGTTTGCAGCTGATGTTCTGTTTGTACAGAACAGGGAAGCAAATCAGTATTTGTGATACGCATATATTTCTGAGCAGCTGTGTGGGTGCCTGGCAGTCTCTCTATCCATTAACAGCTCATGGAAGTGATGAACACGAGGCACGTTACTGTCTGTTGAATTAACTTTTGTGTCTTTGATGCCTTCGCTCTACAGAACAGAGAACTGTCAAACTTTTTACTTTGACTGTATTATTGGAGTGGTTTTGACTCATGTGTGCGTTCCACAGATTTTGGTGAAACACTGAATGTGATAGACCTGATTTTCATTTGTTTCAAAGCCCCTTCCCCATACCTGTAACACAAAACACCTCTAGGTACATGCTCCAAATAGCACAATTTCCAGAGTCTTTTGTCCAGAGTCAGCTTTGGCTGAAAGGAAATAAGTTATTGTGACTTTTTTTCTTTCATTGAGAAAGTATTAGTGAGACTGGGACAACTCTTTCATATTCTGATGTAAAAGCTGACGTAAAGATAAAAGAGGTGAAGCATTTTGGTGGTGTTCACCTTTGCTGCAGAGTCTCAGCTGGGGAAGATATCTCCTCATCCAGCCTCACGTTATGCCGTGCAGGGCGAAGAGCACAGCAGGCGGCTGCTGATGCCAGGCATAACGTGAACATCGTCACCTCGCACGCTTCGCTCTACACCGCACACAAAGAAATAGCAAGGTGTCCTGCATGCAGACAGTACTCTCATATTGAGTAATGGTTATCACACACTCACCTTTAGCAATGGCCTGAGAGAACAACAGACGTGAGAACAAGGCTGCGTAAGTAAAGATATGATAGGAGTGAACTTTCTTGGTCGTCATGACCAGCTCCCCTTATCTCAGCCATCTTTCGTGTCTTCTAGTCAGTCCATAAAAGGCCTCAGAGGATCTGCTCCAAACACCCAAATGTTACAATGACCAAAGTCCTACAGCAGTATGAATACAGTGACAGAGTCTTGAGCTTAATTAATAAGTTAGGATAGATCTTCTATAATAAGACCAGCCGTTTTGAGGTTGTTTGCTCAAAATCAATAAACCATCCTCAGTTCTTTCTGCATCTAGGTGGCTTGGTATTTCCCAGATTGTTTCCCTCATTGTCTCTGCTTCAGGATGGATTCACTAGAATTAGGCAAGTCCTCCTGCATTGGTACTGAGTTAATTAAGGGTGAAATTTTGGTGAAATTTAGCTTGTGCTTGCTCCGAGCTTATGCGGCATAAGGTCTCTTTGTGCTTTTACAAAAGCGGCCCTGGATCAGTGGGAGCACACAGTATTTTGCTTTGAGCCAGAGAACTGAGGCACTTATCACCTGGACTTGGGGGGAATACAGAAGTCTTAGATAACAATTCTTTGATTAGTTGAAAGCAAAGATCAGGAATAGCTGTCAGTCTAATGCCACAACATCAGTACCTTATGCAATCATGTATATGGGCAAGGTGATTGATTTTATCAAAGGAAAGATAGAATTAAAGGCTTTTCTGGAGCAAGGCAGCAGAGGCTTGCAAGGTGTCTTTAGGAAAGCTCACTGGCATGTGGGAAACTTCAGTGTATCAAGCTGAGATCAACTTTTTCCTTCTTACCTGAAAATAAACAAGCTACGGGACAAAGCTCTCTGAATTTTTGGTATGTTGCTTTATGGTGCTCTTCCTTCTTTGTATTCAGCTGCTACTGATGCAACATTTACTGTTTATTTAACAAGTGCACACTTTAATTGCTCAGTGCGTTCAGTGGCAGGGTCCTGTCAGCCCTAGTGCCTGCATTTTTGAATGCCCTCCGTCTCAGCGGTGCTGAAGGGATGATACGCGAGGTCAGGAGATTAGAGGTGAGCTCACCATCGATTCAATAAAAATGTGAGGATTATGGATTTTTATCTTTGTTTGCATTCATTGCAGATGACTAATACAGGCAAATGTTGGTTAACTGAATCCTTTTAAGGACAGTAGTCATAACACACAGGCTGTGGATGTGGTATGAGAAGGAAGTGCAACAAAAAAAGGTGAAAAAGTGATGATAGGTGAGAAAATGTTGAAAGTTCTTATTATGAGTAAGTTTTTTTGCTCTGAACATACTTAGAATGCCCATTTTCCTGCGTTTTCCTACACGCATCCATTGCGATGTGGAGGAAATGGGGTTTGAACTTCCAGCAATTCATAAAAAGCTGGCAAAGACTCTGAATGAAGATTGCTTCCCTTTCTTTGTAAGGTTTCTCAGTCATATGGGTGGTAGTCTTCTGTATAGAGTTCACAGGGAGATTCAAAACGCCAACTTCAAAAAAAGACTGAAATATAATAACTGCTGCTTAGAGGAGGAAAACAAACTATTTGTGAACTAATCTAATGAATGCTGATTGGATTCCAGATGACTGCACAGCAGTAAGTGCAAAGCCTAAACCAATTAGAAATAGTTGAGAATGCTAATTGGTACAGCTGCAAAGACCCCGGTAGTTTCAGTTTATCACCTGATTACCTGTATCCATCCCTCACATTTTGAAATGCATGTATGTAAATGCTTAGGCCAGATTTTTAAAAGAGGTTATTTGATATTAGGTGCCACAGACGATACTGAGCATATCATACAGGACCTGAGTCAACACCCACGGCTCCCTTTGCAACACATAGGGAGAATTTATTGCCTACAAATGGGCTCTGCACAAACCAGTAACCCTGTTCAAGAGGCTGTCCACGGAAAATGATGGCAGCAAGGTCACAAAGCTTCACGTTATTCTAGACTTCAGGCTCTTTGCTTGGTCAGCTTTCTGCTTGGGACTCCCAGCCCTGGACCTTCTGCTGGGCTTTGACACCTCTATGCCAACCCTTCCTCGCAAAACTGCAGCCCGGGAGGAGATGATGGTGCCCCTATATCTAATACTTGGGGAGTTACAGTACTTGGGCTCTGGGAAACCAGAGTTAGATTCCTCCCTCTGCCTGTGGGGATTAATGTTTCCAGTTCCCACATCCCACCAACCACCCTGGGGAACAGTCTGCAGTGTGTGTGCATGCACAAAACACTAATCGTGGCCGGAGCTAAAAAGAAGCCTTTTTTTTCTGCAGCATGGTGACTGAGGGAACAGAAGAGCTCTGATTCAGTGACTAACTGAAATTAGAAGGGTTATTCACACACTGGAGATAGCAAACCAGGACCTTCCTTTTCTTGAGTGAGCGCTCTGGCCATTGGGATGCAGGATGAAGGAGCAGTGGTGACTGCTTTGTGCAGAGCCCAGCTGAACAGATACCTTCTGGAAATGCTTATCCCCTGAAGACTTGCAAGGCAGGCAAGCAAAAGAAGGCTTTCTCTGTGGATGGGAACAGCCACCCAGATATTCAGCAGTAGAGGTGTGTGAAAACATTAGGCAGCAGCGGAGCAAAGGTTTTGCGGCTATACCTTGTGAAAAAGCACCCATAGGTGGGAATTCAGCTGCCCTAATCCTTTGGCTTCCCCAGTCCTATGCAAAAGCTCTCTTCTCCTTTATGAAATAGCAGAGTCTTCTCATGTTAAAATAATATTCAGAGTCCGGGCACTTACTTTTGTCTGGATAATATCTACAATTTGCCTCTCTTCTAGTAGGAGTTGGTTAAGGTTGGCTTGTTCTCTCTTCTACACTTCTCATGCAGTAGGGAAAAGATTAGAGACATTTTTATGATACAAATTTTGCTTAGGAGCTGACGGGACTAATAATCATAAACTCTTTGGCAACATCCTACATCTTTGGCTGCATTTTTTGTGTTCCCAAAGGGCTGAAGGATTCCCTGTAAAATTCAGCTGTGCTTTATTTGTGTATAGGAAAGGGAAGTAGCTAGACTGAGCTAGTGTTTAGTGTTGTAGTTACATAAAGAACTTAAAATTTATCCAGTGACAATAAAAGAGGAGAACATAGTAGTAAAAACACTGGCCTCTTTTTTGATGGATTTGCCCATAGAAACCATCTATTGGATTGATCTGTTTTTCCGATTTTTTTTACGGTGAAGAGCGAACACAGAAGTCAAGTCCCTCAGTCTTGACAGATGGCCATAAATTCTGAGTTTTCTATTTTTGAGCACTTAATCCAAAAGAACTTCATGCCAGTTCAGCCTTACCACCTAGAGCTATGAATTCCCAGAATGCCAAAGAAAATAGGGGCCACTGGTCCATTCAAGTAGCATTCAAACCTGTTACTCATGTTGAAAATATGAGTATATATGACTGTATAGCAAGCAGTAGGCATTAGAGTGGTAGGAGGATTAGAGCCCTGTTTCTTCAAACTTTGGAGTCTGGTGTAATCACGGTGCTTTCAGTTGCAATAGGATCACTAATAACAAAAAATATGGGATGCTTCAGCGTACACTGAGCATTCTCAACTTCTGTCCAGCCATTTGTACCTGCATGTGGAGGATTTTGTACTGGAAGCATCTGGCTTTGCTCTGTGCTGCCTTGCTGAGTTGTCGCTTGCTGGCTTCCCATGTTTATGAACTGACATGCTGCAGTAATTATATCATAATCCGATGGGTTTTCATGTCTCCATTTTGATACCTCCAGGCATACATCATCAGTTTTAACTTGAATATTCTTTTTTTTCTTTTTAGGACCTTCTAGCCTTCTCTCTTAGAGATGGTAAGTTTACCTAGCACTTGGTTTTTGTAAGAATAATGCAGATGAGTTTACATCTGATACTTCAAAATGCTCAAAAAGCTCAAGGTACCACTCTATTTTATCTTAGCTTCCTTTATAGCAAAAGCAGCACACTCTTTCCCTGCGTCCACTACAGGAAAAGCAACTATTATATTAGGAATGATTAATAATACCTGTTAAAAATTGAACTGGTCACTGCCTTACCTTCACGTCGTGTATTGACATGTAAATGTATGTGATGGTAGAAAAGTTCTGAAGTGAAAAACTGGGGTGTTTTTTCTGCAGTGTTTCCGGCGGAGCAGACCTCAAACCAGGACATTTTAGGAAGGCAGTGAAGCTGCTATGAAAATCTCAGCCTAGTAAATTTTCTGTAGATCCCTCGTTGCCTAAAAAGAAAAAAAAATATTCAGGGAATAAATTCCAGAGTGTCCTGTGAAGCCTATTATAAATAAATGTGATTTTACTCATATATTATATTACGTGTAAAACAATTTTCTGGTTTACAATCCCTAACATGGATTAGTCTGATAAAGTTAATGAAATAAAGACTGCCTCCTTAACAAAATGTTCATTTCTAAAAGAAGCCTGTTTTATGTCACTACTTGCATTTTTTAAATCTCTGTGTTTTAACATGTTCTCACAGGAAAGAACTCAGTGGTTGCTGATTAGCCTGTTTCACTGCAGAACAAAGTACCATTTTTGTGCTTGCTTTATTTTTAATGGAAAATTGACAAGTCAGTTATTGCAAAACTGCTTATTTTGCTAAGCTGGAATTTAAAACAAATATATTTTCAAGCCTCGCTGACTTACTGCCAAGCTGGCTAAGTAAAAAGCTAAGTTGTGTATTAGCAGACAGGAAGCAAGAAGGCTGCTCATTAAAACACCTGCTTGGGCTTGCAAGACGTGGCACATACTGGGAATGAAGTGAAGATAAATACTATCCTTATTTCTCAACTAAGCACAAATCTTAAAAGTGGCGTCATTAAAGCCTACCGAAGTAGTTTGGTATCTTGGTAATGACAGTAATAAATAAATAAACTTAATAGATTGCCAAATGCCATATTTGATCTACGTGCAGCAGGTATCAGAAACATACTTTGTAGTTGGGTCTTGCTGGTATCTTCACCCACTCCTAGAAAAGCAATGGCATTTTTCATCCCAGAGTGCACCAAGAACCCTTTACAAAAGCCTACTGTCAGGAAGCAGCAGGTGCTACTGACAGAACCACATTAAAAAAGCAAGAGTTGGCACAAATAATTTAAAATCTATTAAATTTAAAATGTCTTTTCTTTAAGAACACCTGCTTGTAAGCCCAGGACTAATCATTTCTCCTATCGTGTGTTGTCTGAATGCACTGTCCGCTCCTGCATCTCCAGCAGTGAAGTACCAATGCAAACAAATGTCAGTGATGCTGCTAGGTGAGCCGCTGTGTAGTTTTAAACTCGAGAGTCCCTCCTGCTGCCAACAAGATGAATTGAATATAAAGTTTTTGCATGGAGGTGCATTTTTAGAAAATACCATATCTTGCATTGGTGCATACTTGAGGTGTACTGTGTCAATGTACCTATATATATATATATATATATTTGTTATTTCCAGTTAGGACTGGTCTTGCTGCAGCATTTGTCTTTTGAGAGGAAAGATGCAGCCTATGCAGAGCCAAAAGGCCTCTATAACAGAGGATGAAGACCAAAGGATTTGAGATCCTTTTTCTGCCATAGAGGCAATTACCTGGTGTAGTGACTCTATTCACAGGATGAGGTTTGCAGAAAAGAAGGATTTTCCATTTGTCACTGTCTTCTCTAGATAGTAGGAGTTATCTTCAAATACATGGAAGATGAAGAAGGCCTGAGGGAAGGAGCTATGCTTGTATGTGACGTGGTCCTCTACCAGAGCTGAGTGCACTATTCACTATTCAATCTGGTGCGATGAAGACGGATTGATTTCCTGGGCTTCCCTCTGTTTCAGGGTACTATGATGCTCGAGCAAGGGTGGTGATCTGCCACATCACCTGGCTGCTGAGAATCCCCTTGGAGGAGCTGGAAGTCCTGGAGGAATCTCTGCTTGAGAGCCTGAAGGAACAAAAAGAGGAAGGGTCAGAGTAAGAACATTTGTGTTGACTATGAAATGAAAAAACACTGCCAGTGCTTGAAAGCTTAGCAGTAATTACTTGTGCCTAAGTCCAGTCTCTGATCATTCCCTCATGGCTCTTAGCATAATCATTTATGGCTTGATTAGGGTTGCAGAGCCCTCACAGCACTTTGGCTGCACTGAGAAGCAGGAAGGCTCAGCATTCTTAAAATCAAAGCTGAGACCCAACCTTGCAAGCTGGTAAAGGCTACTCCGCACTGAACTGCCTCATTTCCTTGTTCCAGTTGCCTCTCCTAGAGCGTGGATTATGCTTTAATACATCACAAAGATCTTGTGTCTCTTATCTCTTGGCCCAGTATTCTTCAGATAGGACTGCCCCTTGCAGAATGACGTTCCGATAAATTTCAGGATTAGATCCTCAGCTGCAGATTTTTTATGGATCTGTCCTTCTCTGTATGCTCTTTAGGAGACAGCTGTCTAACTCCTATTGGAGGTAGATCTCTGAGGGCAACAGTCTGCATCTTTAGATACTTATGGGCCTGACTCCTAATTCTGCGTTATTAATATAAGATTAATTCTCTTAATCACCAGTTCTTAGACGTAAAACAGCAAAAACGTTGCTATCTATAAGAAATGTAGTATTTTTGTATCAGGATTTGTGTGAAGGTTTAGCAATATGTAAGGCAGTAAACCTGTCCGTAGTGGACTTTCAAGGGACCGTTTAATATTTTTATCTGTCAACTCAGCAAACAGGTTATGAGATTAACCTGAGTGCTAATAAAGGCTTTAATCAATGTCCCTGACACCGTACAGTTCAGACGTTACTGTGGGGCCCAGCATGTGACGGGAATCTTTCTGTTACAGCTTTATTTAAATAAAGCTTAACTTTATAGCACACTGTAAAAAGGGAAAGTCAAAATAATCTCAAAGATCATGGACTGCTATACAGGGCACCATTTGGCATGCAGGAGCAAGGGCTGGTATTAATGGGGACTGTTTTGCTGTGGCTTGTGGCACAAGGCTGAGATTTGTGGGGAATCGGTGACCCTTTGTTAGGAGTCAATGGGGGAAGGAAGCAGAGTATAAACCTGTCACCACTTTGACCTCACAGACTTTTCGGGGCAGGGAATACATTAACATCTGCTTAGGATGCTTCCAGCTTTGACCATCCACTGCAAGAGGTTTTGGAACGGTAACAATCAAAGAGGGTCTTTGCAGCTTCTGCACAGGTGTTTTTTACTGATACTTGTTAACAGAAGGTTGTGCTCCTGCCTTTGCTGCTGCGGACGTGTTGGCCTGTGGCCCAGAACCTGCAAGGTTAAATGTACGATCATCTATAGAACAATGCTCCAAACACTTAAATCCATATTACTAGCACCGAATATGTTCTGACTTGCAGGTGTGAACCTCTCTTTTGTACACAGTTCTGTAAGAAACTGGAAAACATGACGTCAGTTGCTTGCTAACGTGTGCTCCTGCCACTTTTCATCATTGGAAAGCGACCTGTCATTCCACCTATAAAATCTTTCTGAACATAATTTGTGGTTCAGGCAAGACGCTGCATATCCAAGATCATTGAGGGTAGAGAAGTACCAGAAGAGGCAGTTAATTACCACAGTGGATAGAAAGCAGTCTGGTAATCAAGTGATAATTGTAATGCAGAAGCTATTAGGAAAGCAACTGTCAAAAGCAGTTGCTAGCAGCTACGGAAGGAAAGCAATGACAGGTAAAAGTTCTCATGGCAGTAGTTTTACTTACTGCATCTTCAGGCAGGCTTTAGCTGCAAACTGTCTTTCTACCCACATAACACAAATTGCTCATTATTGCAACTAAAGCCAGGTTAGCCGTATTTCAGCTCTCTCAATGTCATTATTTTCAGCCCGAGACAACAGCACATTGACTAGAAAAGCTGATGAACCACTGTGTAGAACAGAAATTGCTGGATATTGCCAACTTAGGTATTAACAGTCAGACTGCAGCGCTTGTTTAAAGGACTCCAGGAGCAATTTTTTTCCAAAGCCAGGCATTCAGGTTGGTGACTGCATGCACAAACTAGGGCATATCCAAATATCGCTTTGACCACGGCATTGTAGAAAGTGAACTTGATTGTACAGCAATTGGTGAAGAGGTAGCTATTGCAGGCTGCATTGTTGTTCTCTGCAGACAGTTATGTTTGCAGCTGCAGAAGGTAATACACGATGTTTTTTCAGAGGAGCTCTGTGGAAACAAAGTCTCCGTGCCATGCAAGTCAGTGGGAGTTCTGCCGTTGGCTTCAGCAACGCAGGGATTTCACCCACTGTGCTTCATTCTCCTCCTGCTGTGTTTTACAAAGCTCCGTATTGTTTGGGACTCATCTAAAATTGTCTTTATCAAAATTAGAGTGCGCTTAGGGGATTCCAGGAAGGATTAGGCAATTATATGGATAATGAAAATCCACAATTAGGCTAGGATTAAGAGGGAAAATATCCAAGTTTGGAAGCAAGATAAATTCTCATGTTTCAAGGCCCAGATTAACCGTTGCGTAAGCAGGCTAGAAGGAACCTTCCTCTGTAAACAACTTATTCCAGTATCCTCTGTTTCTCGCATTTTCCTCTGAAGTAGGAAGTTATTTCTTGTAAGAGAGAAACCAAAAACAGCAGAGAGAAGCCAAAAGTAGTGCCTTATAAGTTGTATTTGTTCCTTTTAGGTTTATTTGCCTGTTTCTGATAAGCTTGTTAAAATGTAGCTTAAATGCA
The DNA here is from genome assembly GCA_013397275.1 of Burhinus bistriatus. NCBI lineage: Eukaryota > Metazoa > Chordata > Aves > Charadriiformes > Burhinidae > Burhinus > Burhinus bistriatus. The sequence continues at coordinate 50,785 of VYXH01011460.1, read as the reverse complement.
CACAGACAAATGAACTAATGACTGTGTTTAATACCTATTATATTATTACATCATGATGTGCAATTAGAAAGCGGCTCAATATATATACTGTTGTTGGAAAATAGTTTAATTCTATCTTTTTGTTTGTTAGCACAAATTACCCCTGTTCCCTTTTGTTTCAAACACTTCTCTGTTTCCACTTAGGCTTCTTGTGTTTTTTTAAGACACATAGGCAGTATATAGTTATTGAAATGCTTTTGACTTTTTGTTTCTTTTTTTACAAGCTTCAGCCCTATTAGGAAGGGTTTTCCAAGTAAGTAACATCTGTTGGCTTTTGTCAGCAATTAAATCGTTTCCATTTAAATCTGTGGGTTTATGTCCATGCTCATAAATCTGAGTGTGTTGTCGCAGTCCACACCTGCATGTTACTTTTTACTGTTCCTGGTAGAGAAATTACAGTGAGGAGAATAAAACCAGATTCTGATGCAGCACTGTTACCTGTCAGGCTTTTCCAACAGCTTTTGTGCCTCTAATCCCCCCACAGAACTGCAGAAGTATCAAGGAAAAAGAAGGAAAGAAGAAAAAAGCTGAAGAGATACCTTCTGATCGGTTTGGCAACCGTTGGGGGTGGAACAGTGATCGGTGAGGCTGCCGTAGGCATTTTGGAGAGTTGCTCCAGAATTGCATGCACAGCACTGGGGGCAAAGGAGGGGGTGTCTGAATTACACATTCAGCAACAGAAGCCATCATACCTTTTAGCTCAAGCTCTAATTTTAAAGTGTTCACTGCTTTTCTTTGCCAGCCTGAAGGTAGTATGTCACTTCAGATACCAAAAAAACACCCCAAGCAAAAGAAAAAAAAACAACAAAAGAAACCTCAAATCCAAGAAAAGTTTCAGCCACACAAAAATAAAACTGAAAGAATTAGCTGGAAAAATTATTCTAGTGTAGCTTCACTGGCTGGAGAAAATATCAAACTGAGCCTGTCACCCTTAAAAAATATTTTCTCCTCTTTTGCTCTTGTGTTATAAGAGGATCAGATCTTCACCTCTAAATTCAGAACAGTGTGAGACTAGATCAGTGTTTCCTAAGCAAATAGAGCGTAGCTCACCCCAGTTTACCACACATTCTTCCTTTGACTTCTAAATTATTCTTCATTTTTACTGAAGTCAGTCAAAGAATCTGCGCAGAGAATCAGGGCCTGGGGAGGGTCTTAGAAAGCCCCTTTATTGGTGATGTAAAAAAGACCATCATTTGTACTATTTCAGTAGCATTAGCAGGACTCACACAGCACAGGGAAATGACTGCCTGGTTTTTGTATGTGATAATAGATTGGTGATATTACTTGTTGCATCTTCAGGCTTGACAGGGGGTCTTGCTGCCCCTCTGGTTGCTGCGGGAGCTGCTACTATCATTGGAAGTGCTGGAGCAGCTGCTTTAGGTTCGACTGCTGGAATTGCTGTCATGGCATCGCTTTTTGGAGCAGCTGGAGCTGGTCTTACTGGTAAGAGAGTGACCGCACATTTCTCAGCTACTGAGGGACAGGATCATGTCCGCAAATGCAGAGCTAATGACTTAGCTCAGCTCTGCAGAGCAAGGGAAGCAATTTGAGGTGTAATCTTACTGTGAAATTTTTATTTCAATGCTGATTAAGATACCGTGTAGCCCCTGATGACCAAGTAGGAAAAGAATATTTGGTATGCAGCTAATGGAAGAAATGGAAGCTTGCTGCTTTCGGTAAGAACGATGCTGCCATGGAGAGCATCGGCTGTTACAGCTGATGTCTGGTGTGCAGCAAAAAAGCCTTCTGCTGGGATTCCTTTAGGTCACACAGGCTCAAAAGCATCATGCTGGCTCCATACCAAGCTCAAAGTAATGCATGGACTTGCTGAGGGTTTTGGAAGGGAAAAAAAACCTATCCAAATTACCCAAGTAATTTCTTACGAACTTCTACTCTTAGCAGAGTCTGTCCTTGCTGTGCGATTTCTGAGACTCGTGTTTCTGCCTTGCTGTGTGTAGGATACAAGATGAAGAAGCGTGTGGGAGCCATAGAAGAGTTTGAATTCCTCCCACTTACTGAAGGCAAGCAGCTTCATATCACCATAGCAATTACTGGATGGCTGTGCACTGGCAAGTATGGTAAGAACAAGACGAGGAAACTGAGAGGAGCCTGGAGAGCCATGTCTCTGTTCCACTCCAGACAGTGTTTGTGGTCTTGTAGCACCGTGTCTTCCCCACACTTGCATGGCCTGGTAACTAAAACAGATCGACTCTCACATAAGATTTTGTCACCCAATCTGCAATCCCAATCAAAACAGAGGAGAGGGCAGTAAATTGGTAGTAGTGATAGCAGGATTAATAGTAATCATAGCAGATTGTTTCTGTTAATAAATGCTGTCTGGTTTTGCTAGGAAAGGTCTGTTTGGGGTGGATGATTTCCAGCAAGTAGTACAAAGTGTCTCACCTATCTCTGAGACCTTATGTTTATCCTCCAGCAATTAACAGAAAATAGTGTCTTTTTTCTTTCCTAGTATCTGCCAGCTAATGAGGTTTATTGGCATGAAAGTTCTGTCAAGTAAATCCTGTTAAGCACAGCACTCAGGAGGTGAACTTAGAGGCAGCAACCTTGAAAGGTCTGTAGTGTTTTAGTTTCCAGTATAGCTTGTCATATAAAATATGTCAACTGTCTGCTGATGTGTTCAGCAACATGACTGAACAGCTGCCAATTTACTCAGAAGCATCATAATTAACACTGGATATCATTAATGCAGAAGGATGTCTCTGTCCTGTTGCTTGTTAGGTTGCAGCTTGCTGTCAGAGTAAGGTTATTTTCATTTTGCAGTACTGTGCTTTGGCTTTTCTCATTGTCTGCTTGCCAGGGGTCCAAATCCTTGGGGTTGGAGGGCTCCCAGGCACTCTTACAAAGACAAGTGTGTCCCTTCAGGAACCTTTTTGTGTCTGTTTGCCCTTAAAAGGGAGCTATAAATCACACGCATTCTTCTTCCATAACTAGCAATCTGCTATAATGTTTAAAAAAGCAAAACTAGAATTGTCATCCGTTTTCCTCCTTACAGCTATGTCTGTCTATATGCACACTTTCGTGACTCCTTAAAACAGAGGGACTGAGGACAGGATTTTTACGGAATTTGTTACCTTGTGATTTTTGAGCTCCCACTAGCTGCCTATCTGTACAATCACAAATCTGACAGTATATTGTGGTGTGATCTGGCACGGGGCTCTCTCGTGCCAGTTTGGTCAGCAGCTGCCTCAGCCTGCCCTGCACTTGTTGGGGAAGGAACAGTGTGGGAAGGGTTTTAGTTAATTAAAATGAAAATTCTGCTCTGCCCTTCTGAGTTCATCTGCCTTTAATAGCATTGCCAGGCCCCTCCTGGCCACTTAGTACAAGCTACACTACAAACAGGAGAGAGAGTGTGGCTTAAAAAATGGGTTTTTCAGCCAAAAAAAGCTTGCACAGTGTAAATTATCCATTATCTCAAACATCCAGGCACTGCTTTTGATTAGCATCTGGAGGGAAATAAATTAAACTGAAGTGGCTAACTAGGCTAGATGGCAAAGTAAAAATAATTGCAGTCTGGATCTGAAAATGCAGATTCCTTGTTTTCAGACAGAACCATTAATGCAATCCTTGCCCAGCTAACTGAAGTGCTGGGAAGATGCTCTGCAATAGATTTTTGTCAAGATCTTACATATTTTCTGTTTCTCTGGTCCCACTGAACTCAGTCTCTGCAGCCATTCAGCACTTTATCTTTCTCAGGACAGACCCTCCTTTGGTCTCTGTGCGAAGATGGAGCTGCAGGACTTGGCCTGATGTCTGATGACCTTAATACCTGACAGAACTACTGTTAGTGTCCATCTGTCTTGACAGTCTCTGAGGCAATTGAATGGGTCATGAAGTCTGAGCCTGTCCACACTGAAGACTCTTTGCCAAGGCAGCTAAAGCTGTGGCAAAACCTCCAATTCATTGTAAAACCCCCAATTTGTTGTAAAACAGTGGAAACATGGAGTCTAAATCTAACAGTATTTTAAATATGATTCCTGATGATGACAGTATTTCAGTATATTCCAGTGTCCTGCAGCTTCTTTTCTTTGTTGGACTCATCTTGCCAGGAGTCAGCTGTTGCTGTGTTTTCTCTGAACATAAATTCCATCTTTTTAACCTTTCTCAGGGAGCTTCACAGCACCGTGGAGCAGCATGTTGCGGTCGAGTGAGCAGTATTGTCTGGCCTGGGAATCCAAGTACTTGATGGAGCTTGGCAACGCCTTAGATTCCCTGCTGAATGGTTTTGTGAACATGATGGCTCAAGAAGCCCTAAAATTCACTGTCTTGTCAGGTGAGAACCTAAATTGTCTCAGATCTGCTTGAGTGGCTCTTGCGCAGTTTCACTGTTAGTGTCTGTTTAAAGGAGCTTTCCTAAACAAGGAAGATTTCTGAGAAGGCATCTCCCTTGGCAGTATTGGCACTGCCCTGCAGAGCTGGCCTGAGAACCTTCTCTGCCACACCTGTAATTTAGATTTGCTTTCCTGAATTGCTGTGCCTCTGTGTCATTGACTCGTTCTTTTAAAATTACAGCTGGAAACACCTTCCTTCACGCATGACTGTGTTTATTTCTCTATGTTATTACACTGTGTTTTACTTTACATAAACCTTTCAAACATGCAGGTTACATTCATATATAGCGTCTGTTTGCCTCCGTATCAGAACATCAGATTCTTTCTTACCTTTCGTCTAGCAAAACATTTCTCAGATCAGCTCTTGAGAAAGAAGAACTGGAAATGACAAAAGGTCCTAGGTTTAGCTTTTAACTTCAGTGAACCGTCTTGCTTTTGATGTTTCCTAAGAGCAGCCCAGATTTGTGACTGTGCTGTGCTGTTTGCTTTCTGTGTTGCAGGTATTGTGACAGCCTTGACTTGGCCAGCTTCGCTCTTGACTGTCGCCAGTGTCATTGACAACCCCTGGGGAGTGTGTCTCCATCGGTCTGCTGAAGTAGGCAAACACCTAGCACATATCCTGCTCAGTCGACAGCAGGTAATTGGCTAGAAATTATCCAAGCATAATGTCTGGAAGGGATTTGGCCCACGGAGGTTAAGTTTTATAGTTATGCTAGTTAACTATCAAGTGGTATCTTTCCAGGGAGAAGAAAATGAATAATAAACTGAAAAATTAAAAAATTATGCATGAAGGTGACCAGGACGTATCTGGTTCATTGAGGAAAAACAGGAAGTCCTAAGTGAATAAGAGAATTCCTGCTAAGATTCATTCCTAAAGCTTTTCTAAATGAAGAAGAAGAGATCCAGGTCATAACTGACAAGTGGCTTGACCATGTCACAAAACAACCAGGCCAACTCACATAGTGGAAATTTTAGAACAGAGAATACTGAGTGTTAAAAATATTCACTGATAATTAAGAGGCACTAGCAAAACAACTTAAGAGAAGACTGTGCAGCAGTAGATGCACCGTGAGCCATGTTTTTGCCTACAGAGAAGGAGAATGGGCTGGTACCTGAAAGAAGTGACAGAAATTATGAAGCCTCCTTGAGAAGGCTTGCAAAAGACACTTCTGGCCCCTAAAAGCCTGCTGTTATTTGCTGGGCTATCGCTGGAGGGAGGCTGTTTCCTGCTGGCCACGTGTTCATCTCACAGGCACGCTAGTCCTGTATCTATTACAGAGGAGCCCTGTGGGAACTGTGGCCCCAGAGCTGCGTGTCATAAATAACAATGTGAAACAACCGAGTAGAAACAAACTTGATCTCTCATAAAAATACAATCCCAGCAAAGGCAATAAACTTTATTTTATACAAGCCCTTTGTTTTGCCTGGGGGCATTTGTTACTGCCTTTTAAGCATTCGCTATTGTAACACACATTCCAATATGCTGGAGTGTCTAAAACTAGTTAGCATGATGTCTAGGGAGTCCATCACACACCTGCTCCCTGGTTTCATAGACCATTTTTTATTGTTGTTGAGATTAGGCTCCCCTTGATCTTAAAGAAAATCTTATTAGGCTATTAAAAATAAAATCATTTTTTGTAACAGCCACGCAGTGCTGCTGCCATTCAGTCTTAAGTCTAGAAGTGGTCAATGTTTTTGTATCACAGCTTCTTTTCTGTTTATTGAAACATTTCTAGGAAAATTTTTCTCCTTGCATTAGGCTTTCATTTGGAAATTTCAAAACAACGACAGCATCTGTTTTGTTTCTGTTTGAAACATTTGCTTTGTTGTAACTTCTGATCATTAGATTCTTTCAGCTATTTTTCTGAATATCAAAAAATACAAAATACGCAGATATGAAGAATTCTCAATATTGCACTGTGCATAACTTTGAGCATACATCAACCAAATTGCTCAAATGGTTAAAAGATCATGCACAAGTGTAAGTGCTTTGTGTATTGGGGTCTCAGGGGTCCTGTGGCCAGTCTGTCTTTGTATGACCAACAAAATTGGTCCTGTTCTACCTCAAACCATGACAGTCTAGAACAGTATTTGATGATGTTTTCTCCTTTCCTTCTTTCTTAGGGCAAGCGACCTGTCACACTGATTGGCTTCAGTCTGGGTGCAAGAGTCATTTACTTCTGTCTGCAGGAGATGGCTCAAGAAAAAGGTAAAGTTCACCTTCTAACCTTTTTCTCCTTTATTTTCCTTACTGCTGGTAGAGAAGTTTTTTTTCCAAGAGGAAGAGTTCTTCTGGAACAGAGCTTGGGTCTTTTAGGGTAGGACAGATACCTAAAAAAAAATGGTTTTGAAATGCATTTGGAGCCAAATTCTTCTGTTATTTCAGTCAGTTCAGTGGATTAAATCCACTGTCTTTACTCGAGGTGCTCCAGTGTGTCAGTTTGGTCTCCAGTCTGTAAACAACAACTTGACATTTTGTGACATTTGATTGCTAGATCAGTCTGTGAGCTGCCCACGCGCCACTATGATCTTGGCGGAGGATGCTTTGCCTTTATTGGAAGCTCTCTGTAGCTATTGTATCTGATTCCCTGAGTCCTCCCTTCCATTTAAGTCACTGAAATGCCACTGTCATCAGCTATTTTCATGGTAATTTTTCCCCAAAGTCAAGTATAAAACCATCTGTCAATTTATTGCCCGTTGTGGTTCTGTTTATTAATAGATTCTATTTTTAATTTAGAAAAAGAATAAAATCATTATGATCACTTGATGTAAATTGCATCTTGGAGTTGAGTCAGTAGTGAGTGTGTGCATGCAGCCTGCCTTCCCCCCTACGTAGCTAATTTATTTCATTAACTGTTTAGCCTCACAGAGAGTCATTAATAAATAAGGAGCTTTATAAAGGAAAATGTTCAGTAAAGTCCAAGATGGTGGGAATAGAGTCAAGTGAGGACGGAGAAGGTCAGAATTTTTCCTGTTGACAGCTGTGTACCAGAACTTCACTTCTGGTTTAAGATGGAAGTCCTCAAAAACAGGAATTCTGTTCTCAAAATAAGTCTAATCAAATCCAGAATGATTCTAATGGAGTTACACTGAAGCCAGAACCCAGAGCCTAATCTGGCCCTAGATCTACTCTTTTTGTGTCCTAAGAATGCCAGGGGCTGAGATATTTTCAGGCTCTTATTTAACGGTCTGCAGTCTCTCGCTGGAATAACATGGGACTGTAGCTAAGTAATACATGAAAGGAAATCATTAGAGGTCTTTAAGGTTGGCTGCGATTCTAAAGAAATCTAAGCATCGTAATTATGTATCATAGCAGCTCCCCACTGTACACTAATTTTTCAGTTCCTTAATTGAATTATGAAAGCTGAGCTGTTTGCGAGATGAAAAGCAGCATGTTTAGTGCAGATTGCCAAGGCGTTCTTCACATGCACATTCCAGTGCAAGCCACAGAAGGAATGGAGCTGGGACCTGGGACATCTGAGACTGATTTGGGTTTGAACTTGGATGTCTCACACAAAAGAAATACAAGGCCTAGTCATGCAGGCCTTTTGTATCCAGATGGCAGTGGCATTTCTGAGGACAAATAACTAATCATGTGAAATAACTAATCCAGTGAAACACCATGGCAGAAACTCAAATTCTGTTAAAAGAAAATACTCTTCTGCAAAGCAATTAAATAACCTTTGGGATACTTCATCACAAATGACTTTGGAAGCCAGAGCTTAGTAGGTTTCCAGAAAATGACATTGTAGCAGAAGATGTAGTAATGACCCGTCAGAGACAAGTTACTACATGGGAAGACCATTGGCCTGATTTCTTCATCACAATTCGCATAAATTTTAGTAAATAAGAAGTATAAACTAATGAAAATTGATAATGGCCTGAACCTGAACCTTGAAGCCAAACTGCGCTCGATAGGAGGGAGGTATCACACACTGTGTCTAATACTGATCACAGTGTCCTACAGAATTGCATGTGTGACCGGTATCACCACTGGGTTATCATCTCAAAACTCTGCCGTGAAACACTGTCCTTGGCACTGCATCTGTACAATGCCAAGAGAGAGCTAAATTCCACCCCTGTTCTCTTTTCAGTGAGGACTAACGTGATGAGATGCTTTCCTCTTTGCCCAGTGAGTTGTACCCTAAAGGCACAGCAAAGCCCAGCTCCGGAGGACTGGTTATGGCCTCTGGGTCAGCTTGTACCTTCCGCACCTTTTCTGGATAAATCATCTTACCAGTTTTTAATTTTTGCCCATCAATAATTCTTTTTTTTTTTTTTTCCTGCTGTGCAGACTTTTTTATTCTTCATCATATTGAACATTCGCAAACCGTGAAATATATTTAATTTATCTAGAGTGTCAGCAACTATGTAGGCCAGTGATCTGTTCTCAGGTTTGCGTCCCCCTCTGTCAGCATCTGAAGAAAATGACTGTTTTTCAGCAAAGGCTGAACGTTTTTATTCTGAGCAAGAAATAAGCTGTACAAAGGACTGGAGAAACAAAAGCTTCCAATACCTTGCCCAAATGTTCAGGATCCTGATGAATTAGCTGTTTGTTTATTCAGTTGGCTCACACTGTGGTCATGGAATTTAGTACCTTGGTTGGAACGAGCTCCCCATTCGCAATGCTCTGAGTTTCTTTTTCATTGCCTACGATTATGGGAACAGGACTTTATTGCTCACAGATTACACTAACAAAATTGAATTGCTCTTTGCTGTTCTCGATTGGTGCAAAATTTGCTTTGCAATAAGAAATAATACCACAAGAGCTCTTTTGGATTGTTTTCAGGCGCTGGGATTTACACTGCAGAGAAAGGTGCAGGCACCGCAGGCAGCTCCAAGTCTTTTACTGCTATTAGTGAAAGGAAACCAATTGATTTACATTTAAAAAGTCTCGCCAGGCAGCACCTCTCCATCATAACTTGATGTGGTATGCAGTCATTCTCACTTTCACTTCCACATAAACTTCAGCATATTATTTTACAAACGGCAAACGCCAGCCTGAGAATGGTTTAGCTCACATCTTGCGAATGCCGGTTTCCCACAGGTGGAGAGTATGGATTTGGCATGCTATGCCCCTGAGTCTCCCAAGACCTGCGCTGCTGTGAATTTCATTTAACTACTATGGCATCAGGTGCCTGATCTCTCCTTACAAAGAAGATTTATGAACATATATTAATATATTGTTTAAGAGTTTAGGAAAGTAGCAGAGCTGCCCAGTATTTCTCATTCAATCATTATTTTTACTGAAATTTCCCAGCTGCAGCTGTCTGATAAGAGAGGAAGATTTATTACGCTTAAAAGTCAACATTCCTTTTCAGCAAATCATGCCCTGGGTATTCAGGTTAAAGTACCCTTCAAGAAAATCAAACCACTTTGATAGATTATCACTTTCTGTTGGCCAATGCCTTCGTTGTTGTGAGTTCCCAATCAATGTTAAGAATTTGGGGGTTTTCTGTTACGTGTACAGTCATGTTTTTTATGAACTCAGCTCTGCGGACTGGTTGTGGGGAGAGTTTATTGTGCTTAATATATGACAACATTTGCTCACTGTATGGAATGCCAGTCCCTCACTTGTTTCTAAGCATAATAGTTCATCTCTGTGCAAACCCAGATCGATACGTCTGTGGAAAGAACTTTCCACAGGTTCACTGCTCAAACTGCACCTTTCTGGACAGAGGCTGGGCCACTTCTCCCTCATATATTTTCTGATGCGTCTTCTAAATCTGAGTTTTTCTGCTTTCATCTTAATAGACTCTCAAGGGATCATTGAAGATGTGGTCTTACTGGGAGCTCCAGTGGAAGGAGAAGCCAAGTACTGGAAAGCTATCACAAAAGTGGTGTCGGGCAGGATCATAAATGGTTATTGCAGGTCTGTACGTGCTCGGTCCCCTGCTTCATTATCCTCACGTCACTTTGAAATAATTTTGTACACTTATCCCTTTTAAACATTTTACAAGTGAATATTTGTTCAGCTGGTGGGTACGTTGATTCAGTAGTGCCAGAGCCAGCAGTGCCAGAGCCTCTTCCCTCCGGAGGTGTCTCCCTCAGATTAATTGGAGATGACAGCCTTCAGGAGGCAGTTGAAGGCTGCTCTGTCTCCAGCTCTCGGCTGTTTGCGATGCATAGTTACACTGGAAGCCTGAGGTGCTCAACATGTAGGTCCTCTTCATATGGCGGCACTGTTATATCACCCTGGCAGCTTAAAGCTGGGTCAGTGTGTTTATGTGCATAATTTGACATATTCTAAGGCCCCTTTAAATGTCAGCTTTATGTAAAGGACTATAAATACAGCCATTAAGTTCACTGATGGTTAAAGAACGTGACTTAAAATCTATCAGAGCTTTGAGATACAATTCACTAGGGGCTGCTTATGGGGAACAAGATGTGAAAATTGCAGCGGAAGGGAAGGAACTCAAGCAAATTGAAGATTTTTTTATAGCTAGGCTCAGTTTCTGGTCAAGATAGTCCACATGAACAAGGTGTTTTACTTACAAAGGTGGTATAGCTAGAATAGCTGCAGCAAATTTACTAAGGATGTGAAAGAACAGAGAGGTTACCTTGAAACCAAATACCAGCCTTTCAAAACTGCGCAGACAACTGCTATGCAGAGTTGTGAGAGCTGCTGGGTGAGAAGAGGGAGATTCAGAGGCACAAAACAGCTGAAGCAATCTTAGAAAAGCTATTAAGAATGCAAGTGACAGTATCAAACCTAATGACTGTGTATCGGAAGATAATTGTGACAAGAACACTGCTTACCAGCACAATTAGAAGAGGGGAAATTAAAACCAAGGAATGAAGCAAGGAAGACTAAGAGCATGGGAAAATGAATTGAGAAATAACCAGGCAAGAAGATTAGCAAAGAACATGTAACTGCAAGTCAAGACAGCTTATAAAGCCATGAGCCCTCAGGTCAAGGACAGTTGAAAATGCTGTTGGTACTTTCCATACACAGATATGTATGTATGCCTACATACATACGTATGAGAGGAGGAAGTATTGTATCTAACATAGATTATTATTATCTAACATTAATTATTAATAATATATATGCATCTAACATAGTATATTAATTTACAAAGAAGAACTAAAATAAAAGATTTAAAAGCATTCAAGATTAAAACAACAAATTATTAATCCCATCTGTCACTTAGGCTGAAAATTGTTGCTTTTGTCCTTTTTGGATCACAGGAGGTTTTATGGATGCTGGATGTGCACACCAGTTACAGTATTTCTTCATGTGACATAAAGAAAAAGCAATTGCTGCCTCCTTGGGAGTGCTTCTGTGTTCCCCCAAGAAGCCATAAATGATAGCAATTGTTGCATATAACTGAATTTGCCCTGGCAAATATCGTTCCTCCCTGTGTTATACAAAAATCAATTTCACTGCAAAAAGCTTAGTGTATTCATTTGTTAGAATATAAAAAAACCCCGATCTTGTTATAGTTTCAAAGCCTGAATGTGCTGTTGGAATAAAATAGCATGTGTGTTTGTACCTCTGTGTGTGCAGTAATTTGGTTAGTCTGCTGTGGCAAGCCCATGTCTTGAATGTTGAACGAAAAATGGTGTAGAAATTGTAGCTTGTTGCTCACAAATAGGAAGAAGCAGGTGAGGAGACTGTCAGGAAATATTCCACTATGCTGGTTCTCTACTTTGCCTTCAGATGCTGAATTAGAGGGTTACTCAGTTAGCATGAGGGGCAGCTAGAGGAGGTAACTGAGAGATATGCAGAATTTATGTGAGGATATTAGATATGAGAGAACGATTATACAAATATTTTGTGGTAAGACCCCACCTGATTCTAATTTCTCTGGTCTCTGGCTTATACAAATTATGGCCTTGTTCTGTCACTTCAGGAGCAGCTCTATTTAGGTCAGATGAATTACATTGAATAAAACTCCTGCAAGATCAGATTTGGGCCCAATTTGTTGAGCTTCAGTTCGCTGTGGCTTGTCTCCTTCGGCTTTGAAGTCTGAAAGGACATGGAGAGTGAAAGCCAGCTGTCAGAGCTGTCCCATCTGATTTCACAGCAGGGTTACAAATTCCTACTGGGAAGCCTTTACCAAATTAGTTAGACTCGCTCAGCTTTTGAAAGAACCCATGCCTGAGTAGCATGGATGCATCACAAAGATTTTGCAGAGCTCTTTGTAGTCTTAAAACTTCTAGTATAGACCATTTTGCAGTGGACAACAGCAGCCAGAAATGGTGAGCTGTGCAGGTGCATTTCACCTGCTGCCGTCCTAAGAGTATAAATACCACTTGCATCCAACTTAAATCTACTCTATAGAGAGTAATGGTGTTTTGGCGTCTGGGTTTTATGCTGTTGCTCAGCGCAGGAGAAGAGGTTATGTATTTCCAAAGGATGCATCACCGTCTCTCATCATGCTATAGTCTACCCTGAAACTGTCACAGTGACTTATGGGGATACTTTACAGTGGGAACAAACTCTTCCTAGTTTTGTCATTGAAACCATGTATTTATACAGTACCTATAAATCAGGAGTACTCCAAGGAGCTTCACAGGCAGTATTTATGTCAGCAACATTGGTATTGTAGGTCTCATCATGTTTACAGCTGTCTACAGGCTGAAGAATTTCTACCTATTAATACATTAAAAAGATTAAATATGTGAATGTACTGCAATCTCTAAGCAAATACAGAAATAAATAGAAGGGTCATATTCTTAAACCCACTGCATATAATGAGACTACACCTGTGAATCAGGATTAAATTCAGACTTGCACTACTGTGTCCCAGGAATCTGCCCTGAATTCAGCAACTGCTCCGATTCCTACACCGGCAAAGCTGCAGCAGGTCTTGGTCCAGACATCGCTGTGCTTCCCGGCCCTTCTACTCTCCTCGTGGTCTGAGTAGTCACATATTGCATTGGTTTGGCAACAGGATTTATTCATGCTCTTCTGCTCTGCTTCTAGGGGGGACTGGCTGTTGGGGTTTGTATACAGAACCTCTTCCGTCCAGATCAACGTTGCAGGCCTCCAGCCAGTCGACTTGGATGACAGGAGGATGGTAAACATGGACCTTTCATCTGTAGTAAGTAGTACTTCTTACACTCCCAGATTTTCCATCCGTCCTTTCCTTGCAGCACTGCAACCTCCCACTCATTGATTAGGGGAAGACGGGATATTGAAGAGAGCACCTCTATGTATATTGTCCTTCTTTCCTTTCTTTTGAGATAACTCTCATCTCAGATTTCAGTCTAGATTTTGTTGGCCCAGCCAGCACTCAGTATTGAGCAGAACAATGAGAATTTGCCTCTCTTGTTGGATACGTTTGGGGGTTTTTTTGGTTCTGAAGTATCTAATACTGCAGACAGAAAATATCATTATTCTCCAAGAAAGACCTTGCTGTCTTGCAAGCCTCGGATCAGCAGGTAGGTAGGATCGGCAGGTGGGAAGCCTGGAGCTCAAACACACAACTGCAGAGCAGGTGCAACCGCAATCTTATCTTGGTGGAGTCTTCAACACTGTTCAGGTTCATACAGGGGCAAGGTCATAAGCTGTGTGTGTACCTTGGTCTCCTGGGCTCCATTGATGCCGTGGTGCGGGAACCAGTTTGTAATTACAGAAGCTCTGTGATATTGATGGCTGATTTACTAGGTCCAGACCTGGCCTGCTGCATTTTTGCAGTGTAGGTCTCCAGGAAGCAGGAAGAGCTGTCTGGTAGACATTTAGTTTCCTCAAAGCTATCTGGTGGCATTAATGATAAGCCACTATATTATATGTCTAGCAATATTCAACTCAATTACCTTAAGCAAACTAATGATCTCATTGCCTTGTCTTTACTCACAAGTGAGCTCTTCCACAGAAAATCACCCAGAACTTAGCTTGTGTATTCATATTCACAGTAATGTTGGACATGCAGTCTTGTTTTTCCATATCTTAATGTTTTAACTCTTTTTCCACTCTCTGCAAACTGGACTGGAAGATGCTCAGTACACAGCTCAGGATACTTCCATGGTCACTGTTCCTGCCGTGACTCCTCCCAAATGTTCCCACAAGGTGGTAGGGATTGTCTACGTTGCTCTGGAGCCAAAGGCACATTTAAGTGCTTTCAGATTTTTTGGAGCACCAGCCCACTGAGCCTATAAATACCTAACTGTTACCAGCTCATTTCATTCATTATAACTGAGCTATGTACAGCCCTTGCCAGAAAACACAGGGCTTAATGCTGTACAGATAAAATAGAGACTTTGCAGAACAAAATACAGGCTTCCCAGAAGGAAGCGGCATAGTAGAGGCTTTTAAACATGGTCCAGCACTGTAGCTGTTCTTGTATCTTTGCATCTTACTGGGTTGCCTTGGTTAGCATTTCCACATGCTCCCACATCCAGTTTTTCACTGCCCCCTGAGTTACCATTAGTTGCTTGTGAGCAATGACATCTGTTGGAGGCATGAAAAGAAAAATGGCCAAAGATGTCAAGCAGTGGTGGCACTGGGGTGGCTTTTCCTGTTAGTTCAGTCCGTGTTACTCTCCTCCTTTTGATTTCTCTTCAGAGACCCGCTTTCTGTTGACCTTCTGCTTTTTGAACTGTGAAACCCCCTGGAGTCCTGCACACTTTATCCTGCCTGGCTCGCAGCAGCCTCTCCATTTTTGCCCCAGAGGAGCAGTATTTATATTTCAGCTAAATGAATAATGGTTGCAGAGCTGCTGTCTGCTAATCTTCCGTTGTTGTGCATCTGTATCTGTGCTGCGTGATGCCAACAGACAATCCCAGTGCTGTTCTCATTTCAGAAAGAGCTGACACTTTCACTTGCTTAATCTTACTGCAAAGCACTGGGGGGAAAAAAGAGCAACCCCCGCAGGGGGAAAAGCCTATATTAACTAGGTGTCATTCTCTTGATTCATTTTGCAGACCATGGAGCTTTATGAAAAGAAATACAGTGCATTCTGATTTTAAAAGTAAAAGGAGCAAGAATGGGGAAGGAAATATTCAGGGGCGATATTTTTTAAAGTGGCAAGAAAGCAAAGATGGATTTTGCTGCAAATATAGTTCAGTAGCAAAACAGAAATATATATAGAGAGATGTCTTCTGTAATGGGGACGAGCTCCATCCCTGCAGATGCCCTTGCTGGAAGTCCCTGTGAGTCTTCTGCCAGAAATAAGAAAGGACAAGCTGTGATAGAAGAATAAAACAAAGATGATGCAAAGGTGCTCAGTGTGCAAATATTATGCAGGCAGCCTCGGTATTTTAGGCATCTCCCAGTCCATCCATGATGAAAACTGGATGGGATCCAAAGGGCTTGGTTCTCTTTGCTGTGGTAGCATCAGAATCCTCAAATGAGTGGAGGACTAAGAGACCTCAGTATAAACAGGAGTTCACCTCCAAGGCTTTTATTGCATGTCTCTCTTGATTAGTATGTTTTTTATCTGACTGTCAGTAAAAAAACTGAGAGAAAAAGGTCCTCCTACTCAGCAAATGCAGTTATAAAAGCTTTCCTAATGGTTACAATGGGACTGATTTATTCAGTAGATTTATTTGACAGCACCTGTTACAGAGACCAAGGAAGTAATTGAGCTGTAGTGTATTAGATTGATTGCTGTTTGTTCAAATGGGATATTGTAGATTACATTTTGCATTAACATTTGAATATTGCAGAAATGCTCAGAGTCAGAATGTAGGCAGAGCATTTTCATGGAGGCTCATAAGTCAAGAAGGGTGCTTAAGTTTCCCTGGGCACTTTTACCCCAGCAGAAACCAGGGATGAACTTGCAAGCTTGGGGACACTAGGAATGTCTGGCTGGAAGTCTGGTAGAGAGCATGGATGGATTGTGACAATTATTGCAGAAGCCAGTACTGTTCTCTCATTAGTCCAATATGAAAATTGTCTTATAGATTTTCAGACTGTGATTAAGTTTTGCATTGACTTTAAAACTCTTTCCTTTCCCATGCTTTCGATGGCAGCTAAATTCTCCTTTTCTTATTCAACACGTTGTCTGGATGGCAGCTGCCTACCTGCTGCTAGTACTCACAAATTCCTGTAAAGGCAACACGCAGCAACACCAACTAAGAGTAAACCCCTCCTTATTCAAACACGTGGAGTGCCAGAGCTGTGCTCTGTACAGCCCACAGACTAAAGATACGAGGTACTTCTTTTTAATCTCTAGAGCAGTCATTGCAATGGTACGTAGAGACAAAACACGTTGATGCATTTCGCAGCCATGGTCTTCTCCTGCAGCATCTCTGCACAATGGAAGGCAAAACAGCGGAGCTTCCTTTTGGAATAATCTGTATCACACATCAGCACACCTTTGCTTTTTCCCTCTGAGATACCTCAGGAGCTTTTTACCTCTTCTTTTCTTTGCTGCTGTAACTGAGCAGTAGGAAAGCTCTCTTTATGACAATGATTAAACCCCAAGAATAACTGATCTCTCTTTCCAAAAGCTCTCTCAGAAGAGGGGCCTAGTATTCCCATTATGAGGGAAGGCAAACAGATTCAAGGCAGTCTGGCCTTCAGCCAGGCAGGTACGCAGCATACATAAATACCAGAAGCAGATGAAAAGTCTGAATTTTGTGAAATCCAACTGATTTGGCACTTCTGTGAGTCAGGCATTAAACTCCGGGGGTTTTTCCCAGTATTCCCAAGACTTGCAGCAAACAATTAGTTGTGGTTACGAAATATGGATTAATTAAGAACCCTGGGGAGTTCAGAAGGCAAAAGGTTGCCTGTGTCTCATGACACTTTTGTTTCACTTGTTTCAAATGAGCAGCGCCACCTCCCATGGTGACAAGCATTAACAGGATCAGAAGAGCAACAGCCAGGACCAGAACTCGGCATCAGGCAGCGGCTGGAAGGAGCCTGGAGAGCCTTCTCTCACTTCTAGGGGACATGCAAGTCCCTGTGGAAACAAGTCCATTTGTCTGCTAGGCTATGAGGTCACAGGGATGATTTCTTCCTCTTTGTATGTCCCTGCAACACTGGAGTCATCAGTGGCTTAGTTTTCTGTGATCCTTCTTGCTGTTGATTTGGGAGCTCTGAGAACCACACATTAAATACATATTAAATACATTTTTCCCTTTGGGATCCAGGCAGAGGGTGATGGCAATGTCAGTATGTTAGAACAGAGGAAGAAACCAAAGAAGCTTTTCCAAAAAAGTGCAAATGGAGCCATTAATAACTTGCAGTTTGTCTTTGCTTTGTAGCAGACAAAAACTCAAAGGCTGGTGTCTCTCCTTGCTTCAACACAGATGTATTACTTGATCCTGATGTACTCTTTGGAAGGCTGGGGATATTTAGCTGCTTCTAAAAGGCAGAGAGAACCACTTTATAGCACTCCTTGAGCCTTTATTTTGTAAGTCTGGTGCCAAAATTCACATATGCGCTGCCACTCAGAAGCAGCGTGCTGCCATAACAGTGTGGCCTTCCTGCAGATTTACAGAAGTCATTTTCCCATTTCCTCCATTGTGCCTGGAAGACGCGTGTATCGTTGCACGGTGGGTTTCCGCAACATCTGTTTAGTGCATACAGTGTTTGGACACCCGGACTAACCTGGGCAAAGCTGAATTTCTGGGACTCCACCCCTCTCCTTCAGAAAAGCTGAGTTTACTAAGGGCCACATTTTAGAAAGATTCACAGGTAGTTTATGTTTACACCTATGAAATTTGCCATTCCATTTGAGTAACCAGCAAAGTTTTGATACCATTACATCTTTCTCCCATGGAGCATAACAATTTTTATCACTTTTATAGATTTTCTCTTACGCTTTACCCATTAGAGCACTCTTGCATTTGAAAATAGGACTGTTCTTGCAAAGCCAGACATTGCAGACTCCATTCTTGACAGGTTTGTAGCTGTAGACTTTGCAAGCAGCTATCCCAATCACATAGACCCTGCTTGAGCAAAACTGCCAGCAAAAGCAGTGGGAGTTTTCTCTAAGTGGTGTTAATAATGTTTGATTCTGCAAGAGTGGCTACACAAAGCACAGTAAAGTGAATTAAGGATAGAGAATTTAGCTTTCTATTTCCTGTCTTGCGTTGGAAGACAAACGCTAATTCTGTATAATTTTTGTGTTCAGTTTTGAGCTTCGTTTCTAACCTCTTCAGCTGACATGGAAAGAAAATTTAGTTGCAATATCCAATTAAAAGTGTTAATCAAGGGGAAGGCTGACTTAGCTGACACATTTGTGTACATGAGGCTTTCTCCTGTAGCAGTTTCAGCTAATGCGTTTGAGATCTTGCAATTACAACAGCATGTCTTATTGATAATTAGCTGAATGTAGCTGAAATACCATGAAGCTCATCGCTGCCTGCTGCCCAAGTGACAGTAGAGTACGGTAAGGTCTTAAATTTACAGCAGATCCTGGTGGGATGGATTTGTAGGAGATTCCATTGCTAAGGAGAGATGGTGCACTACTCCATAGCTGTTGAAAATTCCCAAATGCCCAAGGCTTCTTGCCCAGACACATTATTACCATCAACTCATAAAGGAGATTAAAGGATGAATAAGCTGAGAACAGGTCATTGACCCCAAAGACGGTAAAAACTCCCTTAGTTAACCAAAAGTGATCTTGTTTTGTGGATATGAGCTGAGAAGCTCATTTGAAAGCTGCAAAGATGGTAACATTTCAGCTGCCAAATCTTGTGTATTCCTGGAGCAAGACAGGGAGAGGAAGGGTGATCAGTCCCTTTCGGTGTTACACAGGAGTTGTCCTCTGCTGCAGGCAGGTCCTATTATATCATCATGGAATCATAGAATCATTTAGGTTGGAAAAGACCTTTAAGATCATCTAATCCAACCATTGACCCCACTCTACCAGGTCTGCCACTAAACCATGTCTCCAAGCACCACATCTACACGACTTTTAAACACATCTAGGGATGGTGACTCAACCACCTCCCTGGGCAGCCTGTTCCAATGCTTGATAACTCTTTCAGTGAAAATTTTTTTCCTGATGTCCAGCCTAAACCTCCCCTGATGGAACCTGAACCTGTTTCCTCTTGTCCTATCACTAGTTACTTGGGAGAAGAGATCAGCGCCCATCTCACTACAACCTCCTTTCAGGTAGCTGTAGAGAGCAATAAGGTCTCCCCTCAACCTTCTCTTCTCCAGACTAAACAATCCCAATTCCTTCAGCCGCTTCTCATAAGACATGTTCTCCAGACCCCTCACCAGCTTTGTTGCCCTTCTCTGGACATGCTCCAGCACCTCAATGTCCCTCCTATACTGTGGTGCCCAAAACTGAGCACAGTACTCAAGCTGCGGCCTCACCAGTGCTGAGCACAGGGGCACCATCACTTCCCTGCTCCCGCTGGCCACACTATTCTTGATACAGGCCAAGATGCTGTTGGCCTTCTTGGCCACCTGGGCACACTGCTGGCTCACGTTCAGCCAGCTGTCCTGATTATGGAGACTGAATCTCATCTCAGTGTTTTCATCTGGACTCTTGAAAAATTCTCCATAATCCTGGCTTCATCAATATAGCAGATATTTTGGTTCACTGCTGGACTGTTGTAGTTTATAATGTCAGACAACTGGGTCCCCCAAGCTATTTTTAGGAACAGTCCAGTTTGATATATCAATCCAGTCTTTATTTTTGGGGATCTCTTTTCCTCTGAGGCCCAAGAGATTATGTTGAAGTTGTTCCCCAGTGATAATTATATGCACAGTTTATGCTGGGCCTTTTAAAACATTCTTTGTACCATCTAATTTAAATAATTTCCACTTGGATTAGCATCGAAAAATAAGTATTTAATCATAGCCACCTTAAAAGTGAGTGGCATGTTTTGCAACTTTGATATAGCTGGAAAGACTCTTGAGTGTTCAGACACCAACTTAATAGCAAAAGAAAAGAACTGATTCCACTTCTGGCAGTCGTCAGTGAGAGCATCAGCAAAAAAATAGTCAACAGCAGCTCCGCAAACGGTTGAAGAATTCATGCAAGCAGCTGTTGCCTTCAGCTGGCTGGCTTGGGGCGCAGAGCGCAGTACCTGTGAGCAGAAGGACATCTGTGAATGCACCTTTCCCTTGAAACTCTTTCAAGGGCTCTCTTATTAATTCAGCATTTATGAAGATCCCTCGTCCCAACTTTGTCCTGCCTGTCATCGCTGAGGTACAGCTGCTCTCCTTCTCACCCCTTTAGGGCTTCGGGCTTCCAAAACTTATTTCCTTCATTTACTTCCTGTGTATTTCTGTATTTTACTCCTCTCCATCATACCGTCCTCTTGGAATTGGGGGAGGGAAATTGAGAGTAAAGCTGGCAGAGTTTATCTGCAGTGGACTCCAGAAAAAAAAAAAAAAAAAAAAATCAGTGTTTACTCTGAATTGTCAACATTGACATATTCCCACAAAACATATCAAAGTTTGATGGAAAAAGTCCTTGGAAAAAGTTAATGCCTTAGTGTGAAATTGCTGGAGTGCTATCTGAGGGTAACCTCCCTCAATCGCCACCCCAGAGGTCAGAATGACTTGATCAATAAGTTGTGGCTGAAAGATGATTGCATGTAAAAATTACAGTCTTGCTCAAGAAATGTCGCTGTAATTAAAGGAGAACTTGTACTGGTCAAGTTAGTTTTTAAACGAGAAGAAAAATAAGAATTGAGAGATTTATTCTATTCACAAGAATTGTAATTGTGCAAAGGGATGATTTAGAAGCAAAGCCTGTTACCTTCAGCTGAATCATGCTCCAATCTTTATTCCGTCAGTTTTTCAGAGCAGAGATAGAGACATTAAAGAGGAATAATGCAAATGACATTGACAGTATTTTCAAAATAAAATCAGCTCTCTAAGGTTTTCCTCAAATATATATTTTATTAGCTCCTCTGCTGGAAGCTAGCACTGCTAATGCTCAGGATACACCTATAGTGCAAGGGAGGACTTGCCGCAGATGCCAAATTCACACTTTTTAATAAATCCATTTAAATTCCAGGTTCTGAATTAGTGGATGTGTTCACTGTCCTCACTTTTGGATAACATTGTTTCCTAAGAACCCGAACAGAAGACTTTTATTTCTATTTTAACTTAATTCAGCCACAGCCTCTTTCAAGGTTTGTTTTTGTGTTCTTCTGGTTCTCAGTACGGGAATCTGCTCTGCCGCTGGCCTTTGCCAGGTCCAGCCATATTCCCCTGCCTGGGCAGCGTCAGGTCTTTGCCGTAAGCTTTCAGAAAACTGTGGAAAACAGCTAGGACATTTTCTGCCAGGCTGAATGCCCTCTATCAACACAGGATGTACCCAGCACTCTGAATTAAGGCTTACGCTGACATGTGGGAATAACTCTGACCAGAGGAGCCTGCCAGCTTGGCAGAGATGACTGCATTTTGAGTGATAACCTGGCATATCTTGGGAGCCCTATAATCAATCAGTCTTTGCCACCATCTGGAAGAGGAGGGCTGCACAAGTTTGGAGGCAATATCCAGAACTGCGGATTTTTGGAAAGCAATAGTGGCATTTGAGTTTCTTCCCATCTTTACCAATGCTACCCCAAAACTGGCTGGCGGTTTATTTCAGAGCGCAGGGTTGCACTCTGGTTCTCTTTCTGAACAACAAATTCACTGCTGCTTTAGGAAACGGAGAGTAAACCCAAGAGCTGAACTGGCAATAACAAAAGTTGCTGAGCTGGCTCTATTGAGATATGCCACCCGGAGGCAGTTTGCATTTCATTATGTGTGCACACAAAGTGTCTGACACACCAGCGGGAAGAAAGGGCTGCTGAAAAGTGAGGTGTGATTATTATCTGAGCTTTGGACACTGTAGCTCACTCTGTTAACTCTTTTCAACCCACACAAAATACCATTTTCTATTCCAACAGTATTTGTCAAAAGGGTATCCTGAAACGGTGGTGCCCCGCAAGGTAGTCATTACTGCTGCTGCTGAAATAACGAAGCTCTGGGGAGACGTTTTAACTTGATGGCATCTTTTTCCTGCATGATAAAGTTGGTCTTTGGACGTGACAGGCTCAAAACAAATCAAAGAGGTGAAATTCTCAGCCATATTAATCACCTGCACTCCTGTGACTTGCAGAGTACCTGTGAATCCCCTGCTCGTGCCGCATGCCTTATTTGCTCCTCTGTAATTCTCCTTCAATCCGTAGGATGTTTGGTGAAGCAGAGCAGGAGGACGGCAGAGCCCAGATGCTCTGTCCTTTATCTCACCCTGCAGGTAGCAGAGAGGCCAAGGGACTTTCAGCTGAGCTCTTGCGCGTGATGCAGCCCTGCAAAGCAAAAACAGCTTTGCGAGCTGTGCCGGGCTTTGGAGCCAGTGTGCGCTCTTTGCATTGACTGCTTGGTATCAGTGGAGGAGCTCTTTTTGAAGGAAACTGGGCAGGATCTTAAACCAGTTGGCTCTGGAGTGAGCAAAGACTTCTCTGTGATATCGAACAGAGTAATGTCATTGGGATACCCAGCGTTGTGACGGAGTAA
Organism: Burhinus bistriatus; assembly: GCA_013397275.1. NCBI lineage: Eukaryota > Metazoa > Chordata > Aves > Charadriiformes > Burhinidae > Burhinus > Burhinus bistriatus. The sequence continues at coordinate 28,024 of VYXH01011460.1, read as the reverse complement.
GGGTCTTGGCTGTGCTCATGTGAGTCAGTGGCAGAGCCAGGATCATCAAATGGTTTAGGTTGGAAAGGACCTGAAAGACCATCTATTTCCAACCCCCCTGCCATGGGCAGGGACACCTCCCACCAGACCTGGTTGCTCAAAGCCCCGTCCAACCTGGCCTTGAACACCTCCAGGGATGGGGCAGTCACAGCTTCTCTGGGCAACCTGTGCCAGTGTCTCACCACCCTCAGAGTGAAAAATTTCTTCCTGAGATCTAATCTAAATCTCCCCTCTTTCAGTTTGAAGCCATACGGATCAGACGTAGTATCTCCTTTCTCCCAGGTACTGTCTCCGTCCACCGCTTGGCAGGCTCCCCAAGCATCCCCTCTGGGCTATGGGGTACACCTTAGGTTCCTATAGCTCAAAACCTTAGAGAAGTTGGGATTCTTTCTCTGTCCTAAAGAGCAGATCTGCATGGATGGATCCTGTGTCGGTGCTCTATCTGTTCTTTCTCAACGCTGGGGAAAACCAACCGCAAAGGCAATTGCGTGGAGCTGTGGAGATTGCACCAGCTTACCACTAATGGAGAGAGCTGCGTGGTAACTGCAAATTGATTCCATTGTCATCTCTTCTCAGGCACGCTGATCTCTGTCCCCTGTCTCTCTCCACTAGGAATTGCTGTCAAGAATACGGAGAGCAGCATCTGTGCGGCAGAGCTCACAGCTCGCCTTGGTACAGCGACCACCAGTGGGTTGGTTGCAGGCCCAGGAGTGGCATTACTTGTTTTCAAAGCTCCCGTAAATTGAAGTGTGTTTTTATGACACCGTAACCAGAGGCACTTATTGTACCGAAACAAAAAGACTTTTGTGTGAATTTAATAGACAGAGCTGATTATGCTCAATGACATTTTTGACACTTTTGGGTGGATTTGAACTTGAAAACCTTTCCAAACTTTCTGAACTGACGGCTCCTTTCGGCTGACTGAGCGATCCACCTGAGCAATGTTGTCATCTGTAGTACTTTGGAGATGTTTCTGTGCGGTGCTGTAGTCCTGCAGCAGAATTAGTGATATAGGTAGCTGGCTTGTGTTTTCCAATGAGTCGAAGCAAACATCAAATCGGATATAACAGGGGAGAAGTCACCTAAGCACACTGATAAACCTACCCCACTGTTTTCTTTTCCTTATATCAAGCATAAATATATTTGCTTTGGTTACAAGAACACTTCTCTATTCCATTTATTCTGAAATTCCTCCTGCACTTTGTTCTGACAAATATTCAAACAATTGTTTATTTCCCTTTAAAGTTTTTATTGTCCTTACAATGTTTTAGATGTCCCCATCCCTTCTCCAGCACAGCCCACCCAGCGGAGGAATTCAGCTTTTCAGATTGCAGACGAAAACAGGCTTTTGAGAGATGGAATTGCTGAATTTTCCCACCAGGATGGCATCACAGCTTTAAAGTGGCAGGGCAATTTATTTGCTGTTCTTTTGCTGATGGCTCAGTACTTAATGTCACAGTATAGCAGAGAAAGAGTCCTACGTCCTCTTATTCTTCTCAGAGCTTGCATTGGTTTGGCTTTATGGAATCCTCTCCTGGGCTATCTTGGAAACAGAAGTGAGTTTCCTTTGAAGAGAATTAGCAGAGTATTAGCAGAGCTGCAGTAAGGGACACACTTTCAGGAAGTCTCAGCTTCTCTTTTAGCTGCATGAGGAAAGGCTCAGCTCTTCAGATTTGCTCATACGCAGCGCCTCTCGGTGATCCTGGTACTCAAGGAAGAGGAATTCCCCTTGTTTTCAGTGGAAGCTGCTGGATACCGAGGAGTTATGAAAATCTCATCCTTAGGGTGGCAGAGGAAATTTGTTCTCTCTGACTGATGATGAGGTAACAGAACAGGCTGAGACATCCCCAAGTGCTGACCAGGGCAGGTAGCTTGTAATGACTAGATTTCAGAATACAGCAAACCAAGGGACTTCAGCAACCCCTCCCAGTACGTCCATTTCCTTCTTGTTTCTCTCCTCCTTGTCCAACGCTATGCTCATTTCTTTCTTCAGCACCAAGCCCCCCTGCTGAGTAGCAAAAGGTTCATACTTCTTCCGAGAACAATGTACACATCTTAACAGCCAGTGCATTAGTCCTTCAATGGATATTTTAATTAACTAATCTGTTCAAAACATCAAGAGCCTGTTGAGCCATCTGGACTGATTAAAGTCGCATATTGCGTTACTAATGTGCTGATTAAATCCTTCATTTTGCTCCAAGTCCTAAGTGCATTCAAATGTTACCACTCAAAAGCTGCTTCACGCAAGCGAGGAGGTTTGAATTTTGCCCGTGTGGGAAAGGAGCCTTGTTTTAGGTTTGGGTAGAGGTGTGCTGGTAACGCCGGTTGCTGGCATAGCGGGGAAGGACGGCCCAGGCATCAGGCAGCCTGCCAGACTGAGCTAGCAGGGAGGGGAGCAGAGAGTGCACGGCTGGGTTTCTTTGCAGAGCTCTGCAAAGAGCTCTTACCGTCTTGTATGAGCAGACGAGCCCCTTCCTGGGGCAGTCGTACATGCAGCTGGGAAGCAGGAAACTTGGGACGGTGGTGTCGGGTATTCCCTGCTGTGGAAATTCCCTAATTACTAGCAAGATTTGGGAAAATAAGAAGCGATGTTGCCCGAGACAGCCTTCTGGCTGGGTCAGGAAGGATTTAAACTGTTAGAAACAGAATTTACCAAAGATGCTAAAATATCTTAGGATGCAAATCATACCCTTAATCTTTGCTGAAATCTACAGGCCAGCTGGTGAGTGTACCATTAAAATAGCCTCGACTCAGCCTGACAGCGCTTTTCCTCTCTACAGAAAAACCCACTATAAATCCACCTTGTGCTCACAAGCGCTTCCTCCCATTTTTGGCTGTGAGTACAACAGCAAAGGAGATCTGAAGGCTGGTCTCTACAAGGATCTTGGCTGTCGTTACTTCAAACGCTCAGCTTGCACAGGACACCTGAAATGGAGAAGGCAGTTTCTGCCTTTCCAGCCAGGTAGCCTTTAGCATATAGCAATAATAACCTGCAGAGGAGGTTTTCTCTCCCTCCTGTGCCCTGACTGGAAGGGTGCATTGCAGCATCCATCTCAGAAGGGTTTATCTTATCATGGAAATCACCTTACAATAAAAATGTGTGAGGTTTTGCACGTATTGTTAACTTTAATTTGGTTTACGAACCCGTAACTCTCAGGCTCCCAGTTTTACATGGTGTGGGACAGATCAGTGCACCTTCCAGCCAAGAACCTTAACACGCGTGGTAGCTGTTGTGGGATTTAGTGACTATATCCTAATTTAAATAAGATAATCTTTGCTTTTACAAGGGAGCTAAGGCACAGGGAGGACACATGATTTAGCAGAGAACAGGGAGTTGAACTAAGACAACTTGTCTCCTACCTGGGCGTCTCTCACTATGGCAGATCACCTCCTCTTTTACCCTTGTGGCACCCAGGATCTGGTGGTTTGTAACTCAGCAATGTCCAAGCATTTAAATATACACCTGTCAGAGGAAAAGCAATCCAGCAGCAGTGTGTGCCACGAAGGGCGCAGCCAGTTGGGGTTATTCAATGGATGACTGCATTTTTCAGACCTCATTCTTTCAGGCTGAAACCAAGTCTTACGGCAGTGATGGCTTTTGAGATGAAGGACTTGACTGAGCTGGGTTCCTCGCAGCTTCCCCACTAACAGGACTCTTGTTGCTTGCAGGTAAACGGCCACCTGGACTACATGAAGCAAATGGACACGATCCTAAAGGCTGTGGGCATCAAAACCAAGGAGTGTCGGCTGGAAGACAAGGGCAGCAGCAGTCTTTTCTCCCATCTAGCTGAGAAATCACAGCAAGCAGCAGGCAGCGAGACTCGGGAAAACACCGTGCAAGAGGAGGATGTGGCTGACGGTGAGGCTCTCCCAGCCGGCCATGCTCACGGCCGTGATTCCCGCAGCTGTCTCTTGGGAGAAACCTCGCTCCCCTGCCCAGACTGTTCAAAGAGTGGGGACAGCAAGAAACAGGCAGTGGGCAAAGGAGCAAATTAGAGCTCTTCGTGTTGGGTAGAGATGCTTGGCCAGCACTAAAACCGCTTTCAAAGCATCGTCTGTTGCACTGGGATTCCCAAAGGAGTATCGGTGGAGCCGGTAGAGCTGTAACTGCAGTTTTCAGACCCTCCTGAAAGCCTGGAGCGTGGCACTGGCATGTCACTGGATCAAAGCTTTCGGAGCAGCCGCCCACGGCATCTCCCACAGACAAGAAAGGGCTGATTCTTGCCTGAATCAGCATTGCTCCTCAGGAAGCGGCGGCACTTCCCTTCTCGCACGAACTGAGTCTGTTCTTGAGGGAAGCAGCTGTCACCATTAGGGACTGTGTCTCTGCGATATAACTCTTGGGAAAGCAGGTGGCTCTGTGGGTATTTTTAAGCATATCACGGAGAGGGGGTTGTCATTAGGAAATTAAAAACATTTTTCCACCAGTGGTCGATTTGGTTTTTGGTTTTTCACGTCAGCAGGTGTGTTGCAGGCTCTGGCTGCCCAGCTATGCCTGTCTTGGCGTCCACACTTCAGCTCTGCTAATCGTGGAGGCGAAAGGCTCAGGCTACCTGGCTTCTTTCCCCCGTCTGCTGCAGGTTTGCTGCCAGGGCTTGGGCACTTTCCAGTCGACAAGACTGTTTCCCTATCTGCAAGCTGAGGGCGATGAGCGTTCGAGGCCTCATTACTATTAGAAACATGCTTTGAGTCCCTAGGTGAAAGACAGCAGAAGAAACAGAGTGGGCTTTTTATGATTTATTACTTTGTGAAACTTCCTCCCAGGCTTTGCAAGCCAGCAACCCACAGAGACTTTCAGTTTGTGTCCCACACACATCTCCAGCCTTAAATGCCCCCTCTAGACATATTTTTAATTGGCTTAGAATAAAACCAATACTTGGCATAGGATAAACATGAATCTGTTTGATTTCTACCTCCTTCCATAAAAGCGAATTGGCATCCACTCTCTTCTCCCCCAGTCTCAAACCAGAGGGAGGGAGCCTGCTTTACATCCCCTGCCATGCAGACTCTTCCAAAACAGTATGGGACAGATCCATAAAAGGTCCTTTTCTGGCCTATTTTGCTGCTCAGCCCAAGAAAACTCATCTAGCAGGAACAATGCAGGGGGATAAACCCCCTTCTGAGAACATCTCTGTGTTTTTCTGTTTTAAAACAAGTGCTGGTTTGTACAAATACCTTCCCACATCCAGGTCTGGCAGGTCTCCTTGACTCACAAGGAGGGATATAGAGCGATTGCAGCCTCTGATTTTGGCTCGCACAGAGTCCTCCTCCTCCCTCCCCGTCCCAGCAGCTAGTTTAATAGCCACCTCTCCTTTCTTCCCCCAGCTTTCTGCAAACCTTACCTGCAGCTTATTTCTCACAACGTTGAAAATGCGGCTGTTTCTGGGGGCAGCAGTGTGACCTAGCGATGCAGAGCAGCTTTGGGTACGGTGCCCGGCTTTTTCTCTCCCCAGTTCCTCTGGCCGCGGGGGCTTGGACCTTCTCAACTCTGATTCTTGAGCGCTGCGTCACCATGGACCGATGGGAGACGTCTCTGAGACAGGCTGTGGGATCCCACCGTGACAGGCCTGTTTCGCCAGGTGGCATTGATGCCGCTGGCTGCAGGACAGGGATACGATTTCTCTACCGCGTCAGAGGATTTGTGCACAAGCAAACACCTTATTACAAGGAATTGGCTCAATGAGAGAGTAACGTGTTATTGCTTTTGATCATTTGGCTTGAAGAGGCGTCTCTCGTTGTCCATCTCCTGAAGTCTGTGTCTGCTGACTTGGTTACCTAATGGCCTTCCGGAGTTCATCCTGTATTTTTCTACTCCTTTTTAACTGGAGTTGTAGTCAAAGTATGTTTTTATATAAAGCCATTTGTGGAAAGATGTACATATTTATCTTCGTGCTTGATACCAAAACCCAAGTTATCTGTCCACAGATGTGTGGCAAAAATATATTACACAGTTTGACATTTGAACCTGTGCTCAGTCCTCTGTTTGTCTTGGTCACTTACCATTGACTGCTGGGCCAGCCGTCGCTTGCAAGGGGATTTGTAGGAAATAAATGACAAGTTAGTCATAAAAACACTTGTTGTTCAGTTCTGGAACATATGTGGGCAAGGCAGAAAGAAAACCAATGAGACTTGCTTTGCTGTGTGGCTGCTTCTTCCAGCATCCCGTATCCTAGGGATGCTTTGGACTCGTTTGCCTGCATAATCGTGAGCTTCAGGAGCAGAATCAAACTCGTTAGTGTGAGCTCAGAAATAGGCAGCAAGGCTGGTAAGGTACAAGTCCAGAGAGGGCACAGCAACCAACTACCAACCCATCTCTGCAGCCCAAAGGCACTTGAGGAAGAATTTCCTAAAAACATTTGTTGTTTTGGTGTTGTTTTATTTTTAAGTGCCCACTTACCATATTACTTGCTATTCTCTGTGCTTATGGCTGGGGGGGGGGGGGCTGCTATTGTCATTTAAAAGGCAATATTCGTTTAGATTCTTATTTGAAGGCAGAAAAAAAGTATCTTTTCTAATTGCATCATCTAAAAATTGACGGATTGAGAGAGCAAAGTATGATGGTCATATGCCAAAAATAGGAAGCTGTAGGATGAAATCTAAAGGGAAGCTTATTCCGTTACTTACTCCTGTCAGGATACCCATAGAGCCACAAACAAGTCCAACACCCACACCCTTGCTGAATATCCAAAAAGCAGTGTGGAATGTTTTGCATCAAATTTAATCCCCTGTAGTGCAGGCTGTTTGTGATTAAACACGATGGTTTCACTGTGTTGCAACTCACTGCTTTCGCAGGAAACCAAGAGATACGCACTCCAAATCAGGCGAGGAAATTAAACTCCGAGAAGACGTGATGTTCTGTGGACTGGAGCAGCCCCAAACCTCTTGTCCGTGAGTCATGGGATGTGGTTTCCACCGGTCCTCTCGGTGCACTTGGTGAGACAGAGGCGATCCGCTGAGCTGTGTGAGTGGAAGCCAAAAACCAAGCCTTGGTTTGAGTTCAGGAGACGAAGGCTGGCGGAAGGGTCTGGAGTCCAAGGTACAGACTAACCAGAGAAGACAAGGAAGGCCGCGGCTCTTGGAGAAGGGTGAAGGATTGGTGATGGTGAGCAAAGGAGGGATGGAAAGAGAGAGAAACAAGGCAGATTAATTCAGCAGTACAACGTGGCTTTGCACTATTTAAACCTACCCGCAGAAGTGCTCGGTGATGATGTCTTCTCCAAGGAGATGCATTTGAAGAGGGTATCGAGGAGCTCTGCGTGGGCAGGGAGATGTCTTGCGGCAAATCAGCCCTCCAGAGAGTTTGCATGGGGCTGGGAGATCCTTCCCAGCACACAGAGGTCTGTAGCCCCCCCATCAGGACACCCACGCTCAGGCCACGGGGGTGCCGAGCTGCCTGGGCTGCAGCTCAGCCTCTGGGGGCTCCACGTCGAAAAGGTTGACCAAGCGGGAGCCGGGGCCCGGGAAAGCCCGGGGGCCATTGCCAGCTGGCAACAGGCTGTGTTCATTCCCCAGCGCCCCGGAGTCAACAGAGTCGGTCTCTGCCTGCAAGGTGAGGACATTCTTGAGGGACGTGGCAGCACGGGGTCCGCTGTTGGAGTTCCTCATGGAGAGGGAGATGGCGCTGGGACGGGGCTCCCCCGAGCGCCGGCAGCAGGGCAGGTATTTGCCCATGGCCCTCTTGAAGTCCCTCATGAAGAGCGGGTAGATGATGGGGTTCATGGTGCTGTTGCAGTACCCGAGCCAGGTGAGCACGTCGAAGAAGCTGGCTGGGACACAGCTGCAGACTGCCTGGCGGGGGGACACAGCAAGGGTTAGCAGCATCTCTCACCTCAGCCCCCACCCAGAGCAGTTTCCCAGGCATGCCAACATTTTCCTTCCAAAGGAACCCTTCAAAACCCTTTCAAAGGGTTTTTCCTTGCCGTTGCTCCCTGGGGAAATCACATCTTTGGTCCCAGAGGTTTTCCAGCAAGACCTGCAGGCATCTGAGATGCAACCCAGTGGATTCAAGGTGAAAAGCTTTTGAAAACCCGATGTAAAAGAACCCATTTGTGCTTACCTGCGTCACGTTGGTGACGAAGAAGGGGAGCCAGGCCACAAAAAACATGCCCAGGAGGATGCCCAGCGTCAGGCTGGCCTTCAGCGCCTTCTTGCTGTGCTTGTTGGCGAATCTCCTGCTCTCGCTGCCGGCCACGGGCTGGCTCGGGGCACAGGGAACCTGCAGCAGGAGACAGGGCAGAGAGCGAGCGCTTCTCCCCGGGCCGGAGCTGCTGGCACCGGTGCCAGCCTCCTGCCCGAGAAAAGTAGCATTTGGTGCCGCAAATCTGGAAAAATCCCGCCGCTGTTATTTCCCTTCTTGCAAGGGGCAGGAGGATGGCACGCACCGCAGTCCCTGAACCATAACTCAGGAAGAGGAAGCAATAGAAACCCTCAACATTGAGAGGTTTGGGGGTTTTTTTACTGTAAAATTGGGGCTTTACCATTAAGACGCTTCTTTTATAGAAAAATCCAACTCAGTCAACGTTTTGGTGAGGCTAAAGCGTGCCCTAAAGAGGCAGATCTAGATGCTGATTAGAGCAGCAAACTAATTATATTTTTAAAAGCAGGACGTCAAATGTTTCAGCCTACAAACACCATCACTAAATCCGCTCTTGCAATCTAAAATTAAGTTATTATCTCAGCCCTCTGCCATAATTAAACGAGGCCCTGTTGCTACTCAGCTCCCTGCCCAAAAAGAGAACAAAAATGTGGTTAAAAAGGTGACACCCGAGGGCTCCCTGGCTGACACCTTGTTTTCAGCTCGCCCTGAGCTGATTTGGGGCTCCCAGGAACCTGCCGGGACACTCGCCTCTGCCAAAATATGGGAGGTGGATGTTGGTTTTCCACAGCAGAGCAAAGCACCTGAGCATCCCCCGGTCCCCTGAGCGGGGCAGCACCGGGGCCGCAGGGCTGCGGCAGGTTGTGTTTGTAGAGTCCAAAAACCTGGCATCGGGGGGGAAAAGAAACATTTTATGATATTGTCTGTTTATTCTTTGATTCTCATTTTCCTTTTGAAAGTCTGGTACATCACGTGTGGGAGAGCTGGTCTGGTCAGAGTCCTGGCTCCTTTCTTAAAAGAGAGAGAACAACAAACTAAATCAAGGTATTTAAAGGCAATTAAGTTTGTCTTTTCCCTGTAGGATATGAGGTCAATAAAGCCTATTACGAGGAATTAAAGCTGTTAGATTTAGTGGCAATTACCTTCTCCCGGAGAAATACAAACAAGTGCAGCCACGTTTTGGTTATAAAAAACACACACACTGGTTTAACCAGCGATTGAGTAAGGAGGTATTTTGTGGTTCCCGTTATAGAGCAGGTAACAAAAACAGAAGCTGGCTGTTCAAAATAAGGCGCTCTCCAGAATTTGGTATTTGCTATTATTTAAGCTCCTTCTCCCCTTTATGTCTCACGCCCACCATGGCCAAGATTTACGAGTGGAAAGTCAGATAAGATTAAAACCCTCCGGGATGACGCCAGCCAAGAGGGGGGCGAAACTGCATTTATTTTGCGCTGCAGAACACTTCCGCCTGTATCTTAATTTATTTCTCTGCTTCTGCTCGTGTTGTTTCTGTGCTCCTGAGCAGCTTGAAAGCGGACCATCGCTGGGACAAGACAGGGGGCACCTCCGAGGACACCGCGGAGCAGCCGTCCTCCCATCACAGAGGTAGATGTTGCCCAAAATCTCCCTCCCTGGTTGCCAAAGTCCCTTTGCCGGCTCTGGCCCCGAGGCTGTCCCGCAGGCAGAAACACCCCAGGTACTGAACCACGGGGGTCTGCAAGGAGCAGCATCACCTTGACCCCCTTACCTGTGGCATGGTCTCGTCAGTGGTGGTGGTGGCCACATTGGAGGCGAGGGAAGCCACCTGCACCGCTTGCTTGCGGGCTGCAAGGAGGATGCGGCAGTAGGTGAAGGAGATGGCAGCGGATGGGAGGAAGAAAGTCAGGCAGGAGGCCACCAAGGCATAGGGCAAGCTGACCAGCAGCCGGCACTGGTCCTCGTCCACCCGGGAGGTGATGTTTAGGGACCGGACCTCGAACTCCAGCTCGTGCCAGCCCATCTTGATGGGCAGGAAGGAGGCCAGTGCAGCCAAGGTCCAGGTGGCCAGGATGAGCCAGAGGGCTCTGCAGGAGGTCATTCGCAGCTTGTATTTGAGGGGGGAGATGATGAGCAGGTAGCGGTCCAAGCTGATGACACAGAGGTTGAGGATGGAGGCGCTGCAGCACATGACGTCGAACGAGTACCAGAGGGAACAGAAGTCGCCCTGCAGCACCCAGCGGCCGTAGAGCTGGTTGAGCATGGCCGGGGGCATGACCACCAGCCCCACCATCAGGTCGGACATGAAGAGGGACACCAGGAAGTAGTTGGAGGTGTTGCGGAGGGAGCGCTGGGTGACGATGAGGAGGATAAGGAGGAAGTTCCCCGCTGTGGTCAGCAGGATGATGAAGCAGAGGAAAGCGGCCACCCAGCTGCTTCCCACCAGCAGCGAGCGCTCCCCCAGCACGCTGGCATTGAGGGCCCCCAAATCACCCTCCATGAGGAGCCGGGTGGCAGGGCTGGCTCTGGAGCTGGGGGGACCTTCTCCAGCTGTGACCTGTGCTAGGTGATCATCGCCCGAGCCAGCTCCAGGGGAAGAAGTACCATCTCTCTGTCTCCGCTCTGTGTCCGTCCTCCTTTCTCCTCTCCTCCTCCTCTCCCTCTCTTCCCCCACTCTCTCTCTTCACTGGCGATCAGGGCAGAGTGACATTCCCAGGAGCCGATCAGCAGAAGCAAGGTTCCCCTCCCCGTTACTCACAGCCAGGCATTTTCTTGTCCCTGCAAATCCCTCTGAACTGGGATGTCCCTGGACACTGCTTCTGGATGCTGGGGATGCTCTGGACACCAGGGACGCTTGGGATGCTCTGGATGCCGGGATGCTTGGGATGCCAGGGATGCTCTGGATGGCGGGATGCTCTGGATGCTCTGATGCTCTGGATGTGCTGGACCAGGGAATAATCTGGACCCCGAGATTCTCTGGATGCTCCAGATGCTGGGATGCTCTGGACCTCAGAATACTCCAGATGACAGGGATGCTCTGGATCCCAGGATACTCCAGATGCTGGGGATGCTCTGGACCCCTGACGCTTGGCTCTCTGCCCCCCAGCTGGGCTTGGCTACCTGCCGAGCGTTGTCCCCTGGGGCAGCGGGGTCCCACTGCGCTCATCCGTGCCTGAGCTCTGCTGCTGCTGCAGCCAGAGACAGCAAGGAGAGGCAAAGCAGCCCTGAGGCGAGTACCGGGATGCTCCCAGCTAAGCTCATCCGTGAGGAGGAAGATGCAACACGCAGGAGTGTGGGAAGGTGTCTCTCCCGTGGCAGAGGTGCGTCCAGTGTGCAGGGGTGCATGTGTGTGCGTGTGTGTGCGTGCAGGTGCCAGCCAGAGTTTTACCTGCTGCTCTGTGATGCACAGTAAAGGATGCAGAAATGCCGATTCAGAGGAGGTGGGGCTGGGGCGGGGGCAGGGGGGGAGAGGAGGAGATGAAATTAAATGAAATGCTAATGAAAACAGGGATCTGGTCTAAACTCCACAAAGTGGCAGCCAGAGAGTTCCCTTTTCTGCCTTAAAGAGACAGCCAGCACCGCGCTCTGCCTCCCCTCCGCCGGCCACCTCTGCCAACGCTGAAGACCCTGCGTTAGCCTGCCAGGTGCCCAGTGGCCCACGGGCCAGCAGGTCTGTGGCTAGGCCCAGCCGGCAGCACTGAGCACCAGGCTCCATCCTCCGTGCCAGCTGATAAAAAGCAAAATTTTGCAAAGCCAAATAAAAAGCAACAAAACCTGCATGCAAAAGCCCACAGTTGCCTGCTCCGAAAGCAGCCAGAGGCATGGAAAGGACTTGCCGGCTGATTTTCCAGCAATCTGCAGCCGGGGATGGAGGGTGTGAGCAGAAGCCAAGGCAAAAGGCTGCACCTACAGCAGGACAGCCAGGGGTCTTGCCCCTCTGCTCTGCGGTTGTTTGGGCTGGACTCGGTGCAGCACAGGTCTGTGTCTTTGCAGGGGCAACCCCGGATGGACCCACAGCAACTTGCCCTGTGGCAAGCGGGAGGCAACACGTCAGAGGACCCAGCAGGTCCCGCTGGCTTCTTCATCCCTTCATCTAATTCAGAAGATGCTTCTGAATTGGGAAGTGCTGTTAGGTATCCCATGCTACCACCTCGACGTCTCAGAGCCAATACCTCGGGGGGTACTTGCCAGAGACTGATTATTTTTTTTAATTACCCAGCTGCCGAAAGGGCTTTTTTTCTTCCAAAAAATGGCTGCAATTTCTGCTGGGGGGAGACCAGAGCCGAGGGCACTGACTCCAGCACAAACCAGAGCCGTGCGTGTGTCTCCATTGTGCCCCTGGCACCTACCCCTGCAGTCACAGGCACAGACGTTGCCCTTTCCTCCCTGTGCCACCACCAAAGCTCTCGTTAACACGCTTCCCCTGGGAAGATGCTGCTGCAGATGTGTGGGCGAGCGCCAGCTGTGCACGCCACACACCCACCAGCCCCATCCCGCTGCACCCCCAGCGCCAGCCGCGCTGCCCCAGCCACCCGCCCCGGAACAGAAATTTGCCTCTTTACCAAGATCTACTTTTCTAATCACCATTTCAACAACTTTGTCTGCTTTTCTCAGTGGCTGAACGGGCAATTCAGGTCTCCTGACCAAGGGACAGGGGAGATGCAAAACAAGGCTCACCTCTGTGCATGGACACAGCCCATACGCAGCCCATATTCCCCCAGGATCTCCCTGCCACTGGAAAGCTGTTCACTGGGAAACAGCTGCCGTCACTCATACCAGGACAAGCTCTCCTAGGACTTTTTGTACGGCGTCTGCCCTCCCTCTGCTTCCCCAGGACCCTCTCCTTGGATGCTCCCAGCTAAACCTCCCCGGCCACCTCTGCGTCACTCTGTCCTGGCAGGCATCCCAGGGCAGAGCACACACACGCGAGGCTCTGATCGCAGCAGGAGGTTTCTTTAGAAAAGCGCTTGTACCAGGAAACCCTCACTTCCTCGTCCCATCTGTGCTGGGAACAAGCAAGAAAACCCACCCCAAGCCCACACTGCGGCAGCCTCCCCAGCTAGGATAAATCAAGGCAGCAGCACAGATTTATCCCAGCTGGGTCCACACCAGCGCTCAGCGAGGAAGTCATGCCACAGTGCAAAGCCATGCTTCCTTCTCAGCCCTGCTGCATCCCAACCTTAGGAGCATCTCAGTTTATCTCCAGAGCTTTTGCTTCAGAGAAGGAGATTGGATCAGGAGTGTATCTTCCACAACTAGGTATGTGGGAGGTTTTGTACGCTTGGTTCGGCTGTGTTCGCTGGGGAAGTGAATCTGAATTTACTGAAGCAAAATGTGTTTAAAGAAATCCACCTTAAAATGAGGTCCAAATCCTACCGTTGCCCCTGCAAAAGCTTCTCTGCTCCGGCAGCTGTGCTGGCCTGCTTGTGCTCTCTCCCCTGCGCTGCGTTTCTGCACACATCCGCAGGGGATCACGGTTTCCACCAGCTCTGCTCTCCAGTATCACTAGCAGGGAAAGCAAAACCAGGTTGTCAACAGCCACCCAAGTGTCACCAAGGCAAAAAAAGGGCTGGTGAGGCAGAGCGAGTAAAACTGGAAGGCTGAGAGACCTCGGTGAGTCCAGGGCTTAACACAGCAGCCTCCAATAGTGCAATCTACTCGCAGGATCTCATTCCACCCTTTAACTGGGATGGCTCCTTAGGGTAGATTTAGAATAGAGCCTGGCTTTAACCTTCAAAAGATTTGTGTTTTCATCTGCAAAACAGCCCTCCACTGCCTGCCTCCACTGAAGCTCAGGTTGTGTCGAAAGGAGGTGGAGACATCCTGCTCCGAACACCTTGAACTGCAGCTCCTGGAGTTTATAGCAACAGTCCCCCTGCTAAATCCAGCTCCTGTTTTCACTGTACACCAATAAAAGGGCCACGTGATGGTGGCTGGTGACAGCATGGGTTTCTCCACCTTTTCCTGCCTCCTGGCTCTCCCATAAAGCTCCTGTCCTTGGGAGGACACTTCACAGCCTAAAAAAATTATCTTAACATACAGGACACCTCCACCCCTGCCAGGGTCCTCCCTTTTGGCCCATCCCCTTCGTTGTGGCAATTGCTGCCTTAATGCAAACCCTCTCCTGCTTCACCACCCGGGGAGCTGCCCTCCAAACTTGCGCAGAGTCCCCAGAGCCCAGGACTCAAAGAGCTGGCTGCACGGCACGGCCTCCTGCCCCTCCAGGAGCAGATGGGACCTTCCCCAGGGTTAGGCTCAGACAAGGGAGCATCAGCCGATCGTTTCTGAGGGCACAGCCAGGCTGGGTGGCCAGGCATCAGTGGGACCCGAGGTTTGCAAGGGCACGCTCTGCCCTGCCCAGGGAACGCTTGATCCAAACACCCTTGGAAAGAGCCTGCTGGTTTTCCGCCAAGGCACTTGGGTCCCCTCCTCACCCATAAAGGGATGTCCATGTCCATGTCCAAGTTCGCCTTCCTCCACTCCAGAGGCACTCCTGGAGACCATGAACATCTGGATGCCATGAAACACGCTGGATCAAGAGTGTCACCTAGTGGCAACAGAGCTGATAAAGGTTGCACGATCCCGCAGAGACCCCACGCGCTTCCCACACAAGTGGGACCCGACAGTCCTTAAACCTCCAGGCTGCAGCAACACGGGCCCTTGACTGCAACCATGTGCAGGCTCCCCATGTCCACATGCAGCCCATATGCTGAGTATTTGGGGTCGGTTTTCCTTTTAGCGGCTCTGCCTCCTCCTCCCAAATTGAACGCAGCAGAAAGCTAAAGGGAACCACCGCTCTCCCATGCCCTGTACCCTCCTGCGCTGCTGTCCTGCCTGGTGGCCTGGTGTAAAGAGCCTCTCCCCCGTCAGCACTGAGGAGCCTACTGCCAAAAACCAGACAGGCATCAGAGCACTGAGAAATGGAAGTCAGAACTAATTTATTTAAGAAAAAAAAAAAACAACACCACCAAACTTGTAAAAAGGAGGGGGAGGCATCGATTACAAGCTCTGGAAGCTCTTGTCAGGACAGCGCCAAAGAAATCAGCTTTATACAACAGAGAGAAAAGGGTAGCAGGAAGGGCCCAGGGCCGTCCCCCCACCCTGAGCCTCCCCAGCCCTGCATGAGCAGTCCCCTGCGAAGGTACACGGGCATCCTGGCACTCATCCCCCTTCTCCCTCCACCACCATTAAAGTGCAGCAGGGAGAGGGAGGAGAGGGGCTGGCTTCCACCCAGACCACCCCAGTGCTAGCCTGCTCTTGGCCTTCCCCTGCGGGCCACGAAACGTGAAGCCCCAGCACCCACCTCATGATCCAGCTCCCTCATCCTCAGGGAGCTACATGGTGGCCCTGAGGGACCAGCAAGGTAAGGGCTTTCACCACCACGGTTCCCAGCAACCTCACGCACGCAGCCCCAGAGACACATCCTGGGGGAAAACGTTCCCCAAGAGCTACTGAATACAAGGGGGTTGGGGTTGAATTAAGATCCAGTGGGTGCCAGGAGGAACAGCGCGTCCATGCTGAGCCCACGCTTCCTTAGGCAGGCAGGGCAAATAGGAGGAAGAAGGGATGTCTGCCGTCCTGCACACCCCAGCAGAGATGTGCATCTCTTCTGGGGCTGTGGAGAGGCTGTGCCCCTTCTTCCTCCACCCCAGGTATGAGCTGTTTACAAGGGAAAAACCCAGAAGGACTCAGCAAGGGCTCCACAGCAGGTTCAGGAGCCTGCAGACAGCCCCTGGGGAGCCCAGCTCAGCTCTTGCTCTCAGCCGAAATCCCCTCGTCCAGGTTCCCGCTCCTCTCAATATATTATTACTATTATGTGCAAGTAGTTTTGCATCAGAAAACCCCAAGCCCTCCTCTCTCGCCCTGCAGCTCCAGCCCCACATCTGCCCCTCAGCCCTGCTTGTGCCTCAAAACGTTCCTCCAGCCCCAGGGTGTCGTGGAGAGCAAAGCGTGAGGGTAGCTATTAGACAGGAAAGACTCCACCACCCCCCTCCCTCCCCAAACCCCGGCCCTCTTCCTCGCACACACCCCCTGCCCACGCCACCGGTTGAAAGGACAGTCCGCAAGGGCCAGGTCACTCGTCGCTCTCCTCCTCGTGATGGTGGTGGCTGGAGGCAGGAGGTTCTTCCACCTCCTGTTGGTGGTGGGCATAGTGATGGGGGCTGGGACCTTCAGCGGGCATGTTCTCCTCCGCGTTCAGGTAGACGTTGAACAGGGCTCCCTCATGGCTCGGCTCCTTCCCACAAGCCTGGCAGCTACAGTGAAGTATCTTCTCCACCAGCTTGTCAACCCTGGGGATCTCCTCGTTGCCTGGACAATCCAGTGTCACCTGCGTAGGACGAGGACATAGCGAGTGAGCACGCAAGCTCAACGCCCGGATGGCCAGCCTGCTGCAGGCAGTCTGACCTGCCCCGTGCCCTGCAGAGTTGGGGTATTTTAAGGCAGAAGCGATGGGTCGCTGCCCATACAGACAAACCTCCACAGTCAGTCTGCAAGGCAAGAGTTCTCTGGGAATGTCCCACAAGGTCACAAGCTGCAGAGACCCGGGGAAAATGCACTGACTCAAGCAGGACACTGCTCCCAGGCACTACTGGCACAGAAATATCAGTGGTAACTGCAAAGGCCACCCACAAGATACACAGTTGAGCATCTCAGACAGTTTGGGCTAAACCATCTGCCCAAATGTCTGAGTTGAAAGCAAAGCAGAGAGCTGAACGCGGCTCCCTGGGTGCCCAGGCTTGCCTCGGAGGCAGGGTTTATGGCTCTGCCAGGATCAATGGTGGCATGAAACTGTGAGGTCTGAGGGTGAGCGGCAGATGGGCTGTGGGAAGCACTTCTGGACATCGAAGGAGGCAAAATCTCCCAAGTGGGAGGAGGCGACAAAGGGAGTGGTGGAGAAAACAGGCACGCGGGATGAGCACAGGCATGAATAATGCAGGGACTGACGGGGGATGCTTCTGCAGAGTGATAAATGCATCATTCATCACAGCAGTCACGTTGCTTCCAGCAGCCCCTTCCACCCAGGCATCTCAAGACAGGGTACAGTCACCTGAGAAACACCCTGGAAGGAAACTACGAGTGGGAAAACCTCAGGGAAGGAGAATGACTTGCCCTGAAGTGGTGGCAGAGCAGAGCTGAGAGCCCCTGAGCGAGGCCCTGCAGGAAAAACCGTGAAGCAGGCAGGGATACTCACGATTTCCCACATGGACTGGGCTGGCATGCACGAGTCGCAGTGAACGAGGGACTCTGTGGACTGAGGGAAGGTGTTGGGGACACTGTAGCTGAAACACTGTCCCAGGCAGGCCCTGCAAAGACAACAGAGGAATGAGGGCTCAGGGGAGCTCCCTGCTCTTCCCAACAAAGGCAGAAGGAGGTTTGACCTTCCACTGAGACAGACAGAAGGCAGCCGGGTAGAGGCAGGACATTGTGCCTGGCTTCTTGTGCGACTGACAGTCTCCAAAGCCACTCCGGTGCCATCTGCAAATGGAGAATCAGCTGCACCCAGCTCTGCACCGAGGGTGGATCCGTACCTGTTCTGGATGGACTTGGACTCGCAGCCGCTGTGCCCCACGATCTGGGTGATGTTCTTTGCCTCGCACCAAGCGCTCTTGTCCGGGAAGAGGGCAAGCTTGTTTATGGGGGGCGGGGCAGCCAGGAGCAGTGCTGGAAAGAGGGCACCAACCACAAACCATAACATCATGGCCAGCTCTGCCACAATCCTACAACTGGAGACAGAGAGCAAAGCGTTAGCAGGAAAGAAAAAAGGCAAGCCGGCCCGTTTCTCCAGCTCCATGGCAGTTCTTGGCTGCAACAAGCACAGGTACGTCCGCCCAGTGTGTTGGTACTCGCATCTCCCTCCATGGCCAGGGAGGCTCCCCAAAACACCGCACGGGGAGTGGGCCACGCTGCGCTGCCTCTTCCCTGTTCAAAACAAACTCTGGGACAGGCAGACACCTGCATTACTTCTCCCAAACTTTGTGCCAGGAGCAACAGCAGGTTTTTCATCATTTCCCACCCAAAGCTGGGCTGGAAGAAGTTTGCAAAACAAAAGCATCACCGCCATGGGCCGAGCCAGGTTGGAGAAGTTGCGGACCGCAGAAATGTTTTTATTTGAGGAAGGAGCACGCTTCCCCACTTCCTTTTCTCCCACCTTAAAAGCCAAAGCTGGCCTCGCTGCAAGTTTTCCCAGAGAAAAGGGAGCGCTTTCCCGGGCAGGAAAACCGCTCTCCTCCTAGAAGTGCGCAGCAGGTGTCGCTGCAAGGCAGCAGCAAGCAGGGAGACTCGGAAACCTCAATCCAGAGGCTAGAAACCGGCAGAAAAGACCAATAGAGCATTTATTTTTATAGAGCCACTCAACTTCAGCAAACAGTTGCTCTGAGGACGGGAACTCAGCCTGCAGACAAGGGGGGTCCTTTTAATACCAAGCATAAACCTCGCTCGCAAAGGTGGTCGGCTGAGAAGGTTACTCACCACCCCCAGAGAAATCCCACGCAGGGTTTCCTTGCAGGCCAGCTGCACTCCCGAGCCAAGGTGCCTGCATTAACACTCCCAATCACTGGGGAAAAGCAGATGGAAAAGCATCATAGAAACAGGGAAATTTTTTCCTTTGTGGGGTTTGGATGGAGTCATAGTGAAAGGCAGGCATTTACACTTTCTAAAATATTTGTTAGAACCATGTTATTTGTTATTTCCTTCTATTTATTTTCCCAGAGGAAGATCCAAAGCCCACACTGGAAAGACTCCTGGCAATTCCCATGGCTCCTGGGCCCAGCCCTCTAATGCTTGCTGGGGAAAGTGAGGAAAAATGCCTTGTTTATCAGACGCCGGTGTCAGAGGCAGCTCTGCACTGAGGACTCCCAGCCGGGCGTTCCCCCGGTCACTCAGTCTATCTGCACAGTCTTCACCAACACATCCTCGGCTGGAGGACCACCACGTTTATCTAAATGATTGAGATGGCCTACTAAGCACCTCTCACAGCTCCAGCTCAGATATTTTAAGGTCATTATGGGGCAGGGTGTTTTGCCCTGTTACCCCTCCACTAAGCCCAACCTCCTGGATCTGAATCAAGAGAGAGACGAGATGCTTCCCCACCCTCCATCCCAAGGAAGCCAGAAAAGGGCACCCTCATTCCCTGGCCCCAGGATCTCTGGAGGAATCAGGTGGGCTCTCTGCTAAATTTTCTTATTTCCTGGTGATACAGGAACCATAATGGTGTAACGCAGCAACACCTTTATAGCCCTGACTTCCTAATCCTCCCAGCACTTGGTTCGTGTGAATCCCACGGGTCCCCGGTGAGAATATCTGCACAGAGCAGGGTTTGCAGGTCTTGGTTTGGGATAAGCAGAGGGTTTTAGCCTCTGAACTTGCACTGTCATTAGTGAGAGTGGTGTGGTTAAATACATTTGTCCTGAAGACAACTCTTAGGGCTTACTTCTGCTCCCTGAATTTTTTTTTTCCATTTCAGTGGCAGAATTCTGCAATTTCTGTGAAGAAGAACACGGCTAAGCTGCACACACACACACTCGGTTTGCCTGGTTTTCTGAAACAAGCATCCCTCATTCCTCAAATGCCAGCGGCTCAGTGCTGAGGAATCCCGCTCCCAAAGGCAAGTCCGAGATCAGAGCTGGGATGTGACCCAAACACCAATCACAACCCCCCAGGGAACAGCCGAAATTCCTCTGGAGTCAGCACACAAGTTCACTTCCACATGCCCGATTAGAGAGCAATTTCCTTCTTTCCAAAGAAAGGTGGTGGCTGTTTTTTTTCCAGGTTTCTATGCATCTCTACCCAGCGGCAAAGAGGCAAACATTTCCGTAGAGGCAAACATTTCCGTCTGCCCTGACAGCCCTGCTTCCCTGGGACCTTTTTTTTTTCCTGGAGGGAGGTGTTCAACAGAGAGGTGTTTCTGCAGCACAGGTCAGAGCAGACCCATTGCCAGAGGCATGAAGAATCATCTCCGAGCATCTGGGCTCCTGTCTCGCTCCGATACCGAGAGGAAGATGAGTGAGGTCGTGCTCTGCTAAAGCACAGGACCTGGCCTGGATTCAGGAAAGCACTTAAACATATGCTTAAGCCCCCTCCTTTCCTGAGCAGGGATGTCTTCGTATCCGGGGCCCCTAGCAGCACGGTCACTGGTCTGGTTTGCAAAGGGGCAGTCGGAGAGCAGGGGGAGCCGGGTACCTCTACCAAGCTGGAGCAATTGCAACTTTACCCCATTCCTCAAGGCACTCCGGTGCTGAGCACTGCTATCCCTTACTCATTTGAACAGGCCACATCCACATGGTGTTTTCCTTCTCCCAAGAATGCCCTGGAACCCACAGGGCCACATTTCTAGCAAGTAACAAGGTTTATGCCAGTGCCCAGGAAAACATCTGATGCAGCTGAGTTTGGGAGGGAACTGGGGCTGGAAACAGCCTGCTCGCAACCGCGGCATGTTCACTGGCATAGTTCAAACCAGTCATGCGAACAGAGCTGCCACTAAAACCATTCATCTGACAGCAGCCACAGGGTCGGAGACAAAAGCACCGTGTTCCTTTTCCCCCTGGCTGGGAAGGGAAGGGAAAAACGAAGACAAGGCACCCGAGCAGGTTTGCAAACTCCCGATTAAATAAAGGCATTGAGCACATTCCTCCATGACAAGCTAAATTACACGTTGCAGCCCCTAAAGAAACAAGTGTGTGCTCCCCGGCACTGACCCCGGCCCTGGCCTGCCGGCGGGAGCAAGCACTTCCACACACACAGGGGCTTCTTTCTCTTCTCCGCACCGGGGCACATTTTTTTTCCTGCTAGTCAAAGCTTTTCAAGCAGAAAGTTCATCTCAGTTCCGGCAGACCCATCAGCCCATGAGGGTCTCCCCCCTCTCCCTCTGCAGGGAACCGCATGGCAGCTTCCTCCGCCACCCCTTCAGCACACATTTGAGAAATCAAATGACTCAGCCCTTGAGCCTGGCACATCCCAGACTCCGGAGACAAACAACTTCTCAGCGCATGCACAGCTGCAGCCTTGTGGTGAGCGGCCCTGAAGCCCTTTTCCAGCCTGTCCCCATGTCCGAGGAGCTGAGGGGCAAAATGTCCAAAGCTGATGGGTCTCAGCTGTACCAGCTCAGCATCCCTTCGAGGTCTGGAGAGCCTGGCAGGAGCCCTGCCGACGGCTGAGCCTCCCACGAGCCTGGTGGTAGCACGCTCAGATGTTTTGTGTCACTTAGAAGAGCTCCTTCCTCCCATCCCGGCAGTCCCGGGGACTCTCAGGAGTCCCACAAGCAGGACAGTCCCCGCCAATGCCTGGAAGCAGCTGGGAAAATCTACATCGTTACATCGGCTGGAGGACAATCACGGGAATTACCTCGGAGGCCACGTTCCCACCATCCAGCCCACAGCTGTTCCCGGCCATTTGGAAACCAAACACTTCTGGAGGAAAATAAAATAGATCTAATCAGTTTTACCCACTTTTTCCAGCGGGAATTTTACACCATAATACAAGACAAGCCTGCAGGTGGACATGGGGAACATTTCATGAGTAGTTTATATTTATAGGTATTTTTCTTATCCAGGATCTTGCAGTTTTGCCAAACACATAAAAAGACAGACACAGGTATATTGTGCTCATGGCCACACACACAGCATCCCAGGTTCTGCGAGACAAGAAACCCCTAAGCTTTACAAACATTGCTCAAAGCTTGAGAATACAGCACAGAAATAGTGTCGGCTCCATGCTGTAGCTAAGGAAAATGAGGTATGAAGCCGGGAAATGGCCTTACCTCAGTGCCTGCATCAGTGATTCAAGTCCTTGTGTGAGATGCATGAGATCTCAGCGAGATGGTCAAGTTGAAGGTTTCAGCTCCTGGTCCGGATCAGAGCTGGGACCTCCACCTTCCTCTCCCGTCTCCCTGGACACATGGCTGTCCTGCCTGACACAGCCAGCTTCCCACCCAGCCTGGCTCTCAACCTACAGCACGCCAAGCTGCCAAAAGCAACCCCAAATCACAGCAGTACCGGGTCTTGCCTTTGTGTTCAACTAGTCATTTGTGCCATTTTGCTGAGAAAAGCTGGTGCGGGGTGCTGCCAGGAGAAAAGGAAGCCCTAAAGACGCGCTGCTGAGTGCACTGCTCTGTGCCTCGGTTTCCCTGCCCGTAAGACCAGAGACAGGGGAGCACCGTACACCGAGTGAGCTGATGGGTGCAGAGAGAGTGGGAAAAGCACGGGGAGGTCTTTGGAGAGCCAGACTCCCTCCGAAGGAAGAGGCTGCCCGGGGCAGAAAGGGGAGGGATGGCTGCCAACAGCCCTTGCCCCACACGATGTGGCGCGAGTTCCTCGATGGGAAGGTGTTTGGGGGAAACGTCACGCTGCAGGGCAGGCGGGAGTCAGGCTGGGACATCGCTGTGTGCTGGAGGAGTCACACAAGGACTTCGTGCTGCAGGGCAAGGCGGGGTCGCTGCCTGGAGAAGAGAAAGCTTTCCAAGGACTTGGGTGGGATCAGTCCTGTGCGTGGAAGTGGCCAGGAACGATCCCTCTTGCAGGTAGCTGTAAACTAAAAGGCAATTTAGGCACCTAAAAGGACTCAAAGCCACAGTAAGTGTCTGATGTGGTGGCAACTGGAAAGAAACATGTACCGGTCCCAGAAAGATCCAGGGCACGGGTCTCCTTAGACACAGGATTTTGTCTAACCAGTAACTTCTGAACACTACAGTGAATTGCCTCTCAGGAATCTCAACTCAAATAATACTTGCTTACATGGAACAAAAAATATTACAGGCCAGATTCAGTAGAAAGACTTTAAATCTAAACTGAGAAAACCTGAAAGGTTGCTGTGTACTGAAAAAAAAAAAAAAAATCAAAACTACTTACTTTATTCAATACTTTCCCCTATTCAATACTCCCCCCTTTTTTTAAATTTGCATTTAGCTTAACCTTTGGTAGCTTTACATTTTTCAATTTGGTTGCAAAAAATACAAAGTGCAACATTCTTTAGAGGACTCTACTGTTGTGCCTACAGTAGCCCAAATTAATCTGATCGATGTCACGACAGTATCGCCAGAGGAGACGGAAGAGAACTATGCACTGGAAACGTCTAGAGGTAATTCTTCAGCACAGCAAGACAGAGGAGTGCTTAACTGAACACAGAAGTCTCTTCTGAGCTGAGAGCTTCAGCCTGGCTTTGCTGAGCTGCAAAATCTGGGAAGAAATTACAAAAAAATAACAAGGAAACTATCGTAGGAAGACATTTGATATTTAACATGCACAAGAATCAATCCTAAAAACTTTTTGATAATGGAGCAAAAGCCATGTCATTTCTCACCGTGGATCTGGCTGTCTCTGCTCCTTTCAAAAGCAGGACATGTTAGTTTCCGTAACGTATTAATTTCCACTCAAGCATGGTTGGGCGATTCGCAGAAATAAAGCAGAAATAGAGAAAAGCATTGCAGAATTTTTAAAGCTCTCTCCCCTCCCCACTTTGGCCAGAATTTCAAAGAACTTTGGTACATTGGGAGTTCAAATCTGGCTTCTCAACCATGCACTGAGCAGTTGAGAAACTCATTGTATGCAGCTCGAAAAAAAATCCAAGCTCCTTTACCTACAAAAGTCATTGGAAAGATACCTATGGAGTTCGATAGGCTTAGAATGGGGTCCTAAAGGAGCTCTGCTGGAAAAGGGACACACTAATGGCCTGTGGAGAAGGCAAGAGTAATATAAACAGTTTCTGGTAATTTATTTCAATTGCTCAATTTCTTCAGCATTAAGAACAATCACGGCCAGGAAAATGCATCAACCTAAAGCACAGGACTATATCCTGGTCCCATAGCACCCTCCACTCCCTCTCTTCTTAAAGCACCTGCTCAAAATGTGGGGCTCTGCAGCCCCTAAGAGCAGCGGGGCAAGCGGGATGGAAGCAAGGACCAGCTGTGCTGGGGACCTGGAAAAAAACCCTGTTACTAGCCTCCAGCAGCCGTCAATTTTGGGGAGCAGCGGGACTGGGGTACCTCGGCGAACTGGGGAAAGGGAGAACGTGCAGGCTCTGTCTGAGACCCTGCGCAAGGACGGACTAGTCTGCAACATGCTTTGGCTAGAACAGTCGCCAGCGGTAGGTCGTATCCCAGCGCATTGCAGATAATATGAAAAATAGGCACTTTCAAACACAGCTGTTAGCAGCGTTTCAGCCAGAGGCCTCGCTCGCATGCCTGGACCTGAACAAGGCTCGACTCCCTCCTGCATTTCCCCTGGAGCTGGTGTTTCCCACACAGCCATCCCACACGCTCGCTGCCGCAGAGCAGCCACCCGGCACGGGCAGCACCGTCAGTGCTGGGGCTGAGGGTTCTCGGCTGGAGATTTGGCCACGCAGGAGGACCATAGGTGTCCAAACCTGGACTGGGGATCCAAAATCCTTTGAAAATCCCACACAATAACAGCGCGTGCTGCCCTCCAGCTGGGCTGCTCTCTCTCAAGCTGTCTCTGACCCCTGCAAGCAGCAGTTTCCCACCCAGCGTGGAAAGGGGCTCTGGTTTTTTTCCTCCTCCACAGCATCACTAGTGGAGAGCCTGACCACTATCACTCGCTGTCGGCATCTTCCCAAAGCACCTGGCTCGCTCCGGAGCGCTCAGTCACACCATTTCCCCTTGCAACTGAAGCTACAGCCTCTCCCCTCCTTTTTGGGTGAAAACAGCTTTCACGGGGCCAGTTGTAAAATCCGCACCGCCTCTGGGAAGGGTCCCAAGAGTCTTTATCCCACTTTTATCCGTGTTTGATTTGCATGCAGGCACCAGCAATTTCCCTGGGGAGCGCTTCTCCCAGCAGGCCCAGTTCTGCTTTCACTTAGTGTGAGGTAAACTGGGACCGGCTCCTCCGAATGACTCCACTGGTGCAAATGAGATCAGAATCTGGCACCGCTCGTCTTACTCAAAACAAGCATAACTGGAACCAGATAAAACCAGTTCTAGTACATAGTGGCCACCAGGATTATTATTTTTTTAATTTAGCACACACGCCGCAGAAGGCCATCCTGCAGTCGGAGATGGGAGTTGTCTCAAATGCCAACCACGCTGGCTTTCGGCTTGCTCGGTCATTCATTACCAAACTTGCATAAAAAATCAAGCCGTGTCCTACGCGGCGGGGTTGCGCTTGCAGGATCAGGTTCCCAGCTGCTGGAGCAAGAGGTGGAAAGAGGGAAAGAGAAAGGAGTTTGCGGGCGAAGCTGTGGATCTTTCAGGGACGGTTCAGGATCCTTCCTGCCTTTTCCCTCTCCCTTTACACCCACTTGGGCCATATCCTGGCCACGACAGCAGAAATCCAGTCAACTTGAGCGCTGTTTTGCCCTCTTTTTTAATCTCTGCTTTACACTGCACCGGGCTTCTCAGTGTTGCCGACATAAAACCCAACATCTGTGTTATTTACCCGTGGCACTGACTGCAGTATCTCCAATACCGAAGCATAAAAACACGTGGCACTGCGGGGCCAGAGGCTTTTGGGGGTAACGTAACAGCTCGCAGCCCAGCTGGTATTTTCAATTGATACCAGCCATGCTGAGGGCTGACCTCACACTTGACATTTAGACAGTCTCTCCTAAAACTGCAGGATTGGGCCCAGTAACCACAATGAAATCAAACCGTGAACCGAATGCCAGTCTTTTCCCCTCTCTGGACAAGTCGCCTGAGCTCTGTTATCAGAGAAGAAGGAGGCTTAAGCCACATCTGAGAGAGTGACCAAAGCGTGGGCCCGATCCTGACACCATTTCCAAAGCTCAGCTCCAAAGGACAGAAATCTTGGCTGGAATGGGGGTAGCAGTCCAGCCCAGCTCCACAACTGGTAGAAAGGAGTGTTGGGTTGCTGCGTTCCCACCATCGGAGCTAATTTACACCCAGGAAAGCCTTGGCTCCCACCACCCTGTGTCGCTCCCTCCCTAAACAGCGCTGTGCAAGCAACAAAGGTCTGGGAAACGGCAAGCACAGCTCCTGCCAGTGCTAACGGGAGGCGCGGAGGACAGGCCACCCCTCATTCCCAATCCGGTCCTCCCCCAAAAGGACAATTTTATCAGCCATTCAGGTTTTTAAGAGTGTGATTTGAGTGGCTGAGAAGTTTCTTTGCCCTAAGCTGTGCTGGACCCACCGGCACTCTGGTCCTTGCTTTATTGCAGGGGATCTCCAAGCCTGGGGGACTACAGAGGAGGGGTTTTTTTTCCAGCAGACTTCGGAAAAAAAAGAAGCAGGAGCAAAGCCCTAGGATGGAGCAAGTCCCCGGCTCTGCCTGCCCTGCAGTCACTGCAGCTACGATACGAGAACCGGCAGAGGTATTGCTAACACTTTAATGGGAACGGCACAGAGCTCAGGGAGGAACAACTGCCCAGGAGTTTACTCTGCTTCTCGGGCAGGTTTCCCATGACTACACCAGCTTAACACGACCTCGGCAATGCCAACACATGCCGCGAGCAAAGTTACTCCAACACAGGCAGGTCTTCAAGGCTACTTTAAAAGCAGTCTGGCTTGGGGCCCTATCCTGCACTTCCCGGGTACCCTAAATTCCCTCCAGCTTGACTGTTTTCCTCGCTCTGGAAAGACAACCGGGCACTCAGGAAGACTTTGCTCGTTCGCCCTTTTTTGCAAGACCGCAAACTCCCCAAGCTGGAATTCAGCACAGAGAGGTCAAGCCAAGAGCCCAGATTCTTCTCAGGGCTGTTTGCAAACACTTGGGATTTTTATACTGAAGGCAAATTCCATATCCCATCCTGCGGTTTGCAAATTGGAGGCGAGCTGCCTCTTTTGAGATGGGAGACTGCCTTCGAAAAGCAAAAGTGCCCATTGTATACAGCTGATTTTTGGCTGCTTGGACATTGCAAAGAGGACATTAAGTTCTTAGGCTAAAAATACAAGGGAAAATCTGAGCCTCGTCATATCACTAGGATCCTTCCCACTCGTTTCAATAGGGTGCAGATTTTTCCCCAAAAAACCTGCATGGCAAAGCTACGGTGCCCGGATTCCACAAACACTTTGCACAGACTAAATTTTGAATTTGATGGGGTTAATCCTATACATAAAAGTTAGATTGTGGAGCAGAGCATAAGTTTCTCATATGAGTGCCCTTGCAAGAGAAATGTTAGTAGGCAATAAGGGATTGTCCGGATCAACTTTAATGCAGCCTGAAAATGGGCTAAAGCATGCTCTGTCCCCAGAACATCTCTCAGAGAAAAAGACAAATCCCCACTGTGCATAAAACACAGAGATTATTGTATATAACAAATAAGATTTGCCACAAATACTCAGACAAACTGAAATACTATGTTACAACTCAAGAAACAGGTAGAGATATATCGGATATAAGCCTTCGTAATATTCCGGTAAGCACAAAAACTCTTTGCAGGGTACAAGGATGTAAACTCATCCCCAGTGCAAACTTTTCCAGTAACAAAAGTTTACTGCCTTGCCACCAGGAAAATTTCCTTCCTTTATGATACTCGAACTACTACACGTCCTCTGGCGCTGTGGTTAATCGATATACTGTAGGTTCCCGTTCTTTCCTCCGCACTTTTGTTCGAAACCCGAAATAGATGGGAAGGACTCTGTACCACAGATGTGCAACCGATAGAGCGCGGCTCCCCATATCCTATTCTTTTATTTTATTTGAGCTAAAGCGGCGGTGGAAATAGTTTAACGATTGCACAGCAGATCCCCCCAAGTCCGCCTCATCTGCAACTGATTTCTGCCCGTGGCAATATTCTCATCCTCCCGGCCATCAATCACCCGGGGAAGGGGGGGGGGAAGAGAATGGAAGGGAGAGGAAAAGAGGCGGAAAATCTGGTGCTGATCAGCGGCGGAGAAAAAAGCAGCAGGTCCGCAGGGCGGGGGTGGGGGGACACACAAAGCCAAGGGTACTCACCACCCAGGCGACGGCGGGCACATCCCATGGGGTCCGGGGCGGCGGGCGGCTACAG
>VYXH01011459.1:492681-537719 GCA_013397275.1 Burhinus bistriatus | reverse complement strand
ACTATTCTATGATTGTATGAAAAGCAACTAAGAGACTATGAAAGGAGTCCCTAAGTTCTTCAACAGTAGCAGCAAAAGCTACATACTAGAAAAAAAAAAAAAATTTTTCATAAGCGCATTTTTTTTTTCTACTTTACTTGCCACCTGGAAAGAACCAACTCTATGGTCATGACCACACAGATGAAGATACTGGCTATTGAAGCTCTACTAGGCATACAAAGCCTTCTAATAGAAGACAGTTTTAAAAATAATCAAATAACTTAGGTTTTAGGTTTTTTTATAATGTAGATTAATTATTCCTGAAACACAATAATACACAATCTACATAGGTTATAAGGAACCTAGCTTTCTCCTTTACAAACAGAAAATCATTTATACTAGGTTTTTATTTCAAGCACACACTGAAATTATTATTCTTCACAAAAGAGGAAAGGGAGTGTCTGCCAATCAACATGACATGCTATTGAAAGACTGGCACTAATAGCTATGACAAGAGCAAACCTGTTTGAAGCAGAGCTGCTGCTGCCTTTTTTTCCCCCCTTTTTTTAAGTATACCAGCCATCAAAAATAATGTTTTATCTGACTAGAAACCCAAGCAATATTCCGCTACTGTAAAAGCTTCTACCTGATTTGCCTATATCTAGTGATGACAGATTTTTAATATTGTTTCAAATTACAGCATTTAAAGTATTTTATTTAAACAGTGATAAAGACTAAGAACATAACTATTCCAAGAAAAAAGTTAAATATGCTTGCAGACAAAACTGTGTATCCATTCTTTGGAGGCTTCATTTAAGGTATGAATTACAAGTTTGTACAGGTACTCAACTGACTTGTATTTCCATTATTTCATTGTTTAAATGCATTCACTGATTTTCTGTTTTTTGTAGTTTGATGAATTCAGAAAGTATAAGAGTAAACAGTCTTTTCTTATTTGATTTTTCTTAATTTTTTTTCAACTTTATATTTTCTACTAAAGAGTTTGAAGATGCAAAAGAAAGGACAAGAAAAAAAAAGAAAAACTTAAAAGTAGAAAAGCACTAGGATACTACTATAATTGCTATATTATCAGGTTACGTGTGTCCAATTCACATTCTGAATAAGTCTGCAGTTTCCACTTGGTAATACAGTTATACCTTGATAAAATCACATAATAGATCACACCATAACTTTTAGCAATCAATTTTTCCTCTTAATAATTTGATAAATGTAGCTGCCAAGTGGGATAAAGATCACAATTTTATTTGGGATTAACTATTTGAACTTTCAGAATTCCATTCATGAATATTGCAACTGTTACAACTGATAGGATCACAGTTTTGTCCCTTGTTGATGATGTAATCACATTACAGGTTGCTAGTACAGCCTTGTTTTCAAAAGCTAAAGCAACTGAAAGAGAAATGTGTGGAGAGCACAGCCTTTTGAGAAGTGCACTTAAAAAAGTTTGGAAAAATATTTTTCAAACATGCATAAAAGAGACCTTGTAGTAAACTTTTCTCATTTCACTACTCTCTGGAAAGAACTAAAACATCCCCTAACTCTGTTCCCCTAATCTAAAAAGGAAAAGGGCAGGATGTAGGCCTGGCTTAGCGAACAGATGATTAATTGAACTGTCTTTTCATTGATTTCAGATCTCAGGAGACAGTAACACAGTAAGGGGACTGACAACCAAAAGAGCAGAATTTCATAAGTATTCTTCAAACACCTTAAATAAATAAATAAATAAATAAATAAATGTATGTTCCAATGTATTTTATTAAGGATTTAACGATATACCAGGAAGAAACTTATTTTAGGCAAGTGTATCTCTACTTAGGCAAAGGTACTTCAGCCTGACATTTAGTGCCGATGATGGGAATGTCATCTCTACGAGAAAGAACGCTTTGGGGGACGTACGTGTCTCCTCAGCTATCCCTTTGCTATCACAACACCTAAGCACTTTAGATTCGCAAACGCAACCCTTACCAAGAGGCTGTATGTAGATTAACGCTGTTTTAAGATTTAAGAGCAGAAAGGACTTTTAGATAACAGTCTGACTTGTGCTATATCAAAGCCCCTTAAATTACACTTAATTAGTTTTGTAGTGAACCCAGCAACCTTGGGCCCTCCTAAAACCTATCTTCCAGAAAGAAATCCAGTCTTCTCAAGGCTTAAAGGAGTGGAACAGGGTATTTTTTTCTGCTAGTTGCTGCCAAAGCTCAATCAACCTTATATTTAAGTGTTTGCACCTTGTTTCTCATTTCAATTTGTCTGACTATGCTTTCAGTAACTGATTTTTCTTAGGCTTTTCTCAGCTAGATTAAGAGTAGCTCATGTGTGATATTTTCTCCCTGTGAAGCAACTCATACACTATAATCAAGTACCTATCTATCATTTTGGTCATGAATTATGTAACTCTTCATGAGCACTAAGCGTTCAATCACCACGTAGGCAGCCAACTGCCAAAACACGATCATCACGATCTTTGTTCTGTGGATGCCCAACCCCAGAGGCACATATAATTTTCACGGAGGCAGAGGCACACAAAGCTGTACTTCCAAACATTGCCCAAAACATGTCTGTGCAGTGAGGGGAAGCAGCTCATGCTTTTAGTTCTGTCAGGATCCGTAAGAGTAAGCAATCCTACACTCCTACTTGCAGGGCCCAGGGTGGCAGGCTCTCTCAGAGCACGCTGGATAACTTGAGTGCTTCGCAAGCATAGTATCACTTTCAAAGAAAAACAGACTTACCAAGAAGTACAATGAATTGATCTGCCTTCCCTTATTTTTTTTTTAAAGAAAAGTCTTCCAAGAAAGACTTTGTGTGACTGCTAATTCTAAATTAGGTAAAACATCTCCAAATTTTCTGTTCAATGTCTTAAGGAGTTCCCTAACCACAGACTTGACTGTTGTGAAGCCATTTTCAAGCAAAAGCTTTGTGACTCCAACTATGTAGGCATTGCACCTATTTTCACATGGGGAAACTCGGACAGAGAGCAAGCCCACTCTATCAGTCGCTCAGTGAAAAACTGGGTTATTCTGATTTCCTAGAATAGCACGCATTCTTGGAGATCACAGAATATTAGAATGGTTTAGGTTGGAAAAGACCTTAAAGATCATCTAGTTCCAACACCCCTGCCATGGGCAATGACACCTCCCACTAGACCTGGTTGCTCAAAGCCTCATCCATCGCATAACTTTCAACATGATCACAAAAATAATGATGAGCAAATTGCTCCTCTTCTCTCAAGAACTTTTTGCATTACGGCTAGTTTAATATCCACAGAAGACTACTACGCACACAGTGAGATGCCATGGTCTCTGCAGCTATTGGAATAATGGAGATGTCAAGGCATAGATATTACACTCTTTGGATATAAATAATGCATCGTAATAGTATCATAATGTTTATAAGACAAGAGCTCCTAAATGATGAACATGTAGTTCAAACTGAAATTATCACT
Source organism: Burhinus bistriatus (assembly GCA_013397275.1). Taxonomy (NCBI): domain Eukaryota; kingdom Metazoa; phylum Chordata; class Aves; order Charadriiformes; family Burhinidae; genus Burhinus; species Burhinus bistriatus. Next base: position 534,277 of record VYXH01011459.1, on the reverse strand, counting down.
ATCAAGTGATGCTGCTCCAAAGCAGACAAAGCACTGAGAAAAAGACCTGGACTACTGATCCCTTTCAAGTTCTACCACAGGTACGGGCCCTTCCCCTGTCCCACTTGTCAAAGTATTCAGGCTCACTTCAACACAGTATTGAGATGTAGCATCAGTTGGGAAAAAAACCCTTATCCAAGAGCCTTGGAAATGTAATGTATACAAGAATCAATGCAAAGACTTCTTCAACTTAATTTGAGACCCGCCATACAGAGAAGACCAAATTGAGCAACTCAGAAAAATTTTCTTTATCATATAATCTCATTTAAAAAAAAAATAACTAAAATGATATTCATAAACATGATATGACAATTCACTCACGTATTAATTTTCCATTTCTAATGATGAATTTTCAGTTTTGCCCATTGATAAGAAAAATATGAATAGCTTCCATTGCAACCAATTTTCCATGACTAAAACATTAACTGCAGGATTCCTGAGCTTGCTAGGAAGCCCACTTGTATTCTAGAACAGCTATAAAATCTATCAGTGTCTTAAATATGATTTTTTAAAGGAAATAAATGAATATTGTGGATAATCAACAATCACTGGATTTTTTTTTTTTTTTTTTTTTTTAAAACAAAATTTCAATTTCAACACAGACCTTGAGAAAATGGGTCAGAGAAACAGGCATAAAGTTCTTACAGGACAACACACAATGACATTTCAAAAACAGATTTGATGATTTGTATAAAAATTAAAGATTAAATGCATAAATTGGTATTTGAAGTGTGATCTAGGAAATTCAATTCATAATTTTATGTGCAGATGCATATATCTGTTGGTTTGTGGGCATTAAAGGTCTGCTGTTCAAATGCAGTATGTTTTAAAAGTTAAAGACAAAAGTATTGTCTAGATTGTGATTGTTTTAAAATACAGAATGGTACTTCATAAGGTTTATAAAGAATATAGTTGTATAGTTAAATATCTCCCTCTATGACAGAGTATATAGCAAAAATGGGAAAGAAAGTCTGAAGACCTGGTTTTGTGGCATTTCCATGTATCAATCTTCACATTATACAGGATTTCAAAGATGCAGAACAGAAAGTGCTACCACCTATCAATTACAGTATCATGCTTACTCATGTAGAAACTAACTTGTTCTGCCTTCTACCTTCCACAGCCTCTCCCTTAGAAATGCAGTTTCTTCAACCTACTTACTGCCACTGACCCCATAAAGCAGTAGTTGCCAAAGAAAGCTAAACAGAAATTAGTATTAGAGCATTATATTATAAAGAGCATTAACGTTGAATTAGAAATCCAACTGATAATTTCACAGATGAGAAACAGACTTGATTTTTACTCCCAGTCACATCCTAAAGGTACCCCACAGCTCTGTTCTTGGTGGGCTGTGGTGAAGGAGTTTCTGACTGGTCCCAGGAAGTGGCTGGAGTTGGCATCTGTCTCTTTGCCAGTGATGAAACTTATTCTATTTCTATTCTGCTCAAAGAAGCAAAGGGGTGGCTTTCCCATTGCAAAGCAATATTAGAACACAAAAGACAGACAAATATGTTTAAGTTAAAAAAATCGATCTTGTATGACACACTCATACTCCCATCATCCTAAAGGGTTCTATGTGATGTTGTGGATTCTCTGTGGGTGCAGCCAATGACCAATACGTAATCAGTAACTGTGAACCAGACACAGAACAAATCTTATTTTGATAAGGGATGTTAGCCAGGGCAGGGGAGTTATCCCTTCATTCCTCTAAAAATCTTCTCTAAAACCTTTAACTCTCAGATGTCCAGCAGTCAGAAATGGATTGAAAAGAAGAAATGAAAACCCCTTTAATTTAACTCTGATCTGAATGCACAATTATAACCTAGGTCCTTGCTTTAACAGTGTTTCTTCCTGAAAGGAAAATACAGTATTGCCCTTTAAGTGATGGGATTATGCAAACAATATTTCAACACTCTTGTATACCAATTCTAGGCTAGTCTGGCAATAATTAGGTGACAACCAGTTCTTGCTAATAGTAATAAGTTTTTACAGTACCCTGTTTAGTGCAAGGGGATTTCTACAGTATAAGAATCAATGTATAGAAAATAGATATCATTAGTATACAACATATTGATGACAGTTTTCCTATGTTGCCAAGACAAGCAAGTTGAATAGTTTTAACCAGAGCGTGCTGCAATGAGCAATTCTTTTACCTAGATATAATCTTGAACAAGTAACAAGAACATTTACACAGATTTTGTAATTTTTGAAAAATGTTAATGATTCTACTAGTGTTATATTTATCTGTGTTATGTCTCTATATCTGTCTGTTGAAAGCATTTTAATTGTTCCTATTATTTTAAGTGGGATTATTGTACTAAAAATCCAGCAGTGTCTGGATTTAAGCTCTGAGTTGAATATTCATTCACTTTAGTGAGAACTATGATGAAATGTGATCAGTTTTCTGACCTATTTTGAAACTGGTATTCCGCCAACTGGCATTTTGTTTGCACATCCAGATATTATCCACCATATGCTGACATGACATGATGATTGGTTCCAAAATGAAGTGGAATACTTGGCAAATAGAAATATATGGTACAAATAATACACTGCCTCCAGTCAGGAAAGCAAGCAGTCATTTTGAGAAGACTGAGAGGTTTTAAAATAACTTGAGTGTACACACTGCACAGAGCTGAATGTAAGCTCAGTAGGTCATGTTTTTTAACAGCTACGAGGGTCTCAAACATTATGAGATCAATTCTTTACACAAGAAGATTCAAATCTGACACAGCAGTACTAATAGTAGTACTTCAATGCAAGGTTAATTTGCATCTTAGGGAGAATTTGGCCCATATAGCTTCTTCCTCCTCTGGATTCCCCAACTCTTTCTTCTCGCCATCTGTTCTTTTTTCCCACTGCTCTGACTTGTCTTCCCGCCCAGTGATGTCTAAGTTATCTGTCTCTCCTGAGTTAAGATCACATTTCATTCAAGCTCCAACCTAATTTTGTATTATTTCTCTTAACCTCTTGCCATTGAACTCGCATTTTTCTCCTAACTTGATGCTTCCATTAAACTTCTACATTTTATTCGGAACTGTAGAATCTCTAAAAAAAAATAATCTTGTTCCTAAACAGGAGACACCCAATCTTTTTTCTCTTAATTTCTGTTTCCAAAGCAACGTTTTTGTTTTGCACTCCTCCAGTGACTTTCATGTGTGTGCTCTCTAATGTAAAGCCTCAAAACATACATGTAAGTTATTGATTGATCTCTGCTGTTCTACCTTTTGATGTTGAACACCGTCTGCTTTTTTGTAATGAAATCTAAGAATTTTTGAAGTGGTACATTAATTTGCCATGGTATTTTCTGAGGAATTTTGTTTTTCTGTTCTTGGGGGAAGAGGGTGGGCAGAGGGACTTGATACAAATGTTAAAAAAATATTTCTCTATAAAAGTTGAACTAGATTTCAAAATGAGGTCTATAAATAGCACACATTTCTGATGTTTATGTATTGAACTGCAAGCTTTGTTTGTGAAACATAAATGGATTTCAGTGCTTAAATGCATAACCTTCACCGCTTGTGAAAATGTGAACAGAAGTAAGCCCACTTTAAAATCATGTTCTTCTTCAGAATAAATGATAATAACGTAACAGCTAACTTTTTTATTGCAACCATTTAAGCATGCTTATATAGAAAAGAGAAGAATTTGTAAGTAAAGGGAAGAATGATCTTACCAGCATGCAAGTATGCCAGATCAGGATTTTCAATGTCTGGATGTAGTTCTTTCAAGTGGTTACGAAACTCCACAGGGATATTGGTTCCATAGTCACATTTAGGACAGTTATACATTTTCACTCCTTCATGCTTTCCTGTATGTAAGATGTGTTTACGGATATTTTCAGCACAGTTAGACCTAAAAAGCAATGAAAAAAACCAAATAAGTTATATAGCAATTTATTCCCTACTAGTCGTTCAAATAAAACCTAGTGTAATAACAGAAAACGAGTCGTCATTACTCATTTTTCACTATCATCTGCCCAATTTTTGCATCCTCTTAGGCTTGGCATAAACGTTGTCCTTTGCATGAAGGCTCCCAAAGCTCTTTCAGGCTAACTGACCAATACATCTGAACCACAAACATTTAAAAATGAACAATTTTTTACATTTGCAAAAGTCTTATAATTTTTATTCTTCTTGATGGTACTCAATGATGGACAGAAATTAATCAAAAGTCTTTAACTTAGCAAAACTGAAATGCACAGATGCCTGTAATATTCCCAACAGAGCACACATGAACCTTTCCTACACAGTTCCTAGATTCCATAGAAGGTGATGTGAATGATTTTTGTAAGGATATTCCACCAACTCTCATCTCACCTTTTGAACTGTTCCTAGAAAAGAGAATTGAGTTGTTCAAGTTTATACCTTTTTGAAAATACACACAGATTCTGATTTATATAAATACAGCTTTTGTGGAAGAAGTGGAGTTTTCATGCATAAAAGTCAGAATACATACACACTTAGTTTCATGCATTTCAAAGAAAAGTTTCTAATGTTATTTCTGAGAGAAAAAAAAAGTGAATAGAAAAAGATCCCACATTTCTTTCATCCACAAAGAGATCCATGATATGACAGTAATTTTTAATTTCCAGTCTTGAAAAGTTTACAGTCTCATTCCAAAATTATAGAATAACAGAACATTTTGGGTTGGAGGGGAGGTTTAAAGGTCATCTAGTCAACCCCACCCTGCAACGACCAGGGACATCTTCAGCTGGATCAGGTTGCTCAGAGCCCCATCCAACCTGACCTTGAATGTTTGTTTCCAGGGATGGGGCACCTACCGTCTCTCTGGGCAACCTGGTCCAGTGTCTCAACACCCTCATTGTAAAGAATTTCTTCCTTCTATCTAGTCTAAATCTGCCCTCTTTTAGTTCTAAACCATTACCCCTTGTCCTATCACAACAGGTCCTGCTGAAAAGTTTGTCCCCATCTTTCCTATAAGCCCCCTTTAAGTATTGGAAGGCCACAAGAAGGTCTGCCCGGAGCCTTGTCTTCTCCAGGCTGAACAACCCCATATCTCTCAGCCTGTCCTCATAGCAGAGGTGTTCCAGCCCTCTGATCACTTCTGTGGCCCTCCTCTGGACCCGCTCCAACAGGTCCATGTCTTTCCTGTGCTGAGGGCTCCAGAGCTGGACGCAGTACTCCAGGTGGAGTCTCACCAGAGCAGAGTAGAGGGGCAGAATCACCTCCCTCAAACTGCTGGTCATGCTTCTTTTGATGCAGCCCAGCATTCAGTTGGCCCTCTGGGCTGCGAGCGCACACTGTTGGCTCACATCCAGCTTTTCATCCACCAGTACCCCCAAGTCCTTCTCGGCAGGCCCGCTCCCAATCCCTTCATCCCCCAGACTGTATTAATACCAGGGATTGCCTTGACCCAGGTGCAGGACCCTGCACTTGGCCTTGTTGAACCTCATGAGGTTCACACAGGCCCACTTCTCGAGCTTGTCCAGGTCCCCCTGGACAGCATCCCATCTCTCAGGCATGTCGACCGCACCACTCAGCTTGGTGTCATCTGCAAACTTGCTGAAGGTGCACTCGATCCCACTGTCTATGCCTCTGATGAAGATACTGAACAGTATTTGTCCAAATATGGACCTCTGAGGGACACTGCTTGTCACCAATCTCCATCTGGACATTGAGCCATTGACCAATACCCTCTGGATACGACCATCCATCCAATTCCTCATCCACCGAACAGTCCACCCATCAAATCCATATCTTTCCAATTTAGAGAGAAGGATGTTGTGGGGGACCGTGTCAAAGGCCTTACAGAAGTCCAGATAGACGACATCCGTAGCTTTTCCCTTGTCCACTGATGTAGTCACCTCATCATAGAAGGCCACTAGGTTGGTCAGGCACAAGGACTTGCCCTTGGTGAAGCCATACTGGCTGTCTTGAATCACCTCCCTGTCCTCCATGTGCAAATTATTTTTCATTAGAATTTCCTACTTATTCAAATTCTGTGATGAATCCCATATAAAATATACTGCTTCTTCATTTATTTCAATTGGAAATAACATTTATTCTTGAATCATAATAATGGCCTGTGTACAAATTTTTTTAGACTTTCTTAGTACTGTATACTATTAATATTGTCAAACTAAGAACAGTAAATCAGTTTAACTGAAAAAAGTACAAACACTCTAGTGAACTACATAAATACATAATACTTCACAAATATTTATGTAAGACAACAGTAGTATTTTGAGCAACTGATGGTTTACCTGTCACTGTTAGAAATACCACAGTAACAGGCACCTAAAAAAAGGACCCCCAAATTAAACTGGAAGTAGCAGCTTGAAGTTCTGTTGGAGTGCTTGTCTCTCCCTTGGAGATGGTCATAGTAAAGCTGGTATCTGCCTTACGGTGCTGCCAAAGCTCACCCTCTGTCATGTCCATCTGCTATATACCAGTATAATGATCAGACTCCTGAGAATGTCAGAGAAGACACTTATGTTCACTGAAAAATATGGGAAATATTGGTCCTCAGCATCTTTCAGGATTCAGCTCTAAAAAAATTACAATGCTCATAAATGTTGTTAAAATAAAACATGTATTTTAGTAAATAAAAAAAAGGACAGTGTACACTGCAATGAAAGCAGGAGACAATCTGGTAACCTTCTATCATGGGTTATACTTTAAACGACAGTGGATTAAAGCAGATCATACAAATCTGAAATAAAATATCTGTGTCTTTTTAGCTCAGCTCTCATACTATGTTAGGGAAAGATATAAAACTTTTTACTTTGAAATATTTCTGTGAAATATATAAAGGATCTGTGGAAAACTATGTAAGAGTTGTGAAGAAAATCCAGAGCGTTGAAGTCATAAAAGGCCAGTTCTATGTCCTTTGATTTGTGAATTTGCTCCATCCACTTTCAACAGAGCAATCCCAAAGTCTCATTTATTCAGTCATCAGTAAAAATCTGTGACTAAACATGCCAACATACTGAGATATTCATCATGGGAAACAAAAATTTTAAAAAATATATTTTTCCTTGTGACGAGGCCAGAAAGGGCTTAATCAGAAATGAGGAATACGAGATCATAAGGCATTACAAATGGCCTATCGTATTAGGTTGCAATGCAGCAATTGCAATATAACGTAAACCATGAAGGTAACAACTGGCAAATCCAAGCACTTCTGAAGCCAAGTAATATCTTTAAATATGACATGACAAAAATGTACTGCATATAAAGTGTTTTTTTAATTATTCAGCGTGCTTTGACTGTCTGTTTTATTAGGAGTCTTCTCCTGAGTGCTGTACAAGTATGTTATTATATGTCTGACACAAAAAAACCCCACCAAAACTCTGTGTATGTGCGTACTTACATCACTTCATCTCATATGACTAAACACAGAGGTCTGTGATTTTAAACAGCACTGTATTTTCATTAAAGCTATGCCATGATAAACATCTAACTAAAATATTACAGTGTTGCAATAGTGATGATAGTTAAGCATTTGACAGGCTTTGTATTATAAAATTCACTTCCAGGAGTTTATAAACTCTGAGATAAAGATTCCCTTTGTTCTGAAATTTGGCAACGTAGAGTCCAGCCCAAAAGAAGTTGTTTGAGTAAAGTCTTTCTGTTTTTTGAGTTCCACTCTGAATTACAGCCACAAACAAACAAATGAAGCTTTTAAGAGGTTAGCCTGTGTTCCAGTAAGGCTAAACCAGAGGTTTCTAAGTTAAATTACTATTCCTTAATGTAAGCATGCTTTCATCCTTTTGATTCATTTTCCATTTTGAAAATCAAATGTATATATTTCTGGCAATTTCTCCATGCTCTGCAGTAACAGGAAGGGCACTCATTAGAGAGACTTAATTAGTCTAAAGCTATAGTCTATGGGTTTGTATCCAATGCTGATGCAGAGAAGCACAACAGAAATTTTATTTCATGTCTTGCAGTGAGTCTTCCTATCAGACATGAAGAAAGCTATAAGACTTGATGCAAATCCCACAATGATTCTGTTAAAGGGAAGTGGAAGGCCTGTATAGAGTTTTCAGTGTCCTGCCAGTGCTATACATGGTGAAAGAAGAGATAGGAGATATTCCTAAGGCACATTGCAGATGAACAGGAAATGTGAGGAGCTGAAAAGCTCAGCCCATACTTCCCATGCAACAAGCCTATACGACTTCCTCCATCAAAGACTGATATATTGGGAAGGGTGTAGGCCTACTTTTCACTGCACACATCCAGGAGAGCTCCCATATTTCTGTAAAGGACAATGCTGCGAAGTAAGGGAGATGGATGACAAGTTTCTCCTGAGAAATGCAGCTCCTGCTTAAGATGAAAAGAAAACCTCTTTTGGCTGAAGATAAAAAAGGGCTTTTATCTCTAATGTCCATCACATACTGATGCGTTCACATTGCTGTTCTAACTGCACATTTCACATTGCCATTAGAAGTCCATTCCTACCAACCAGTTACCTGTATTTCTTTTGCTGCTGTCAGTAAATTAAAGGTTGCTGCATATTCAAATAACGTAAACTGGAAAATTGTTGTAAAAACTGGAAATCAGTTGTAAAATTATACTTTAGTCACAGAATGATTGAGGTTGGAAGGGAATTCTGGCAGGCATCTGGTCCAACCTCCCAATGCAAGTAGGGCCACCTAGAGCCAGTAGCCCAGGACCACGTCTAGACAGCTTCTGAATATCTCCAAGGATGGAGACTCCACAACCTTCCAGGGCAAACTCTGCCGGTGCTCAGTCACCCTCACAGTGGAAAGGTGTTTCCTGATGTTCAGAGGGAACCTCCTGTGTTTCAGTTTGTGCCCGTTGCCTCTAATCCTGCCACTGAAAAGAGCCTGGCTCCATCTTCTTTACACTATCCCTTCAGATATTTATAGTCACGGCTCTCTCAGCCTTTCCTTATTTGAGAGAGATGCTCCACTGCCTTCATCATCTTAGTGCCCCTTTGCTGGACTCTCTTAAGTATGTCCATGTCCCTCTTGTACTAGGAGAACTGGACACTGTTCCCGGTGTGGCCTTACCAGTGCCGAGCAGAGGGGAAGGATCACCTCCCTTGATCTGCTGGCAGCAACCCTCCTAACGCAGCCAAGGATACAAATAGCCTTCTTTTCTGCAAGGGCATGTTGGTGGCCCATGCTCAATCTGGTGTCCTTTCCTGTAAAGCTGCTTTCCAGCTGGGTGGTCCCCACCATATATTGGTGCATAGGGTTGTTCCTCCCCAGGTGCAGGACTTGGCATGTCCCCTTGTTGAACTATATGAGGTTCCTGTCAGCCCATTTCTCCAGCCTGTTGAGGTCCCTCTGGATGGCAGCATGACCCTCTGGTGTAACAGCTACCCCTCCCAGTTTTGTGTCATCTGCAAACTTGCTGAGGGTAGACTGTGCCTAATCATGCAGATCAATAATGAAGATGTTGAAAAGGACTGGACCCAATATTGACCCCTGGGGTACACCACTAGTTACTGGCCTCCAACAGACTTCGTGCCACGGCTAACCAGCCTCTGGGCCTGCCCAGCTGTTCAAGATTATTTAAGTTACTTTTGATGTCACTGTCACTTATGTAAGCAAATCTCACAATACTGATAACTACCTAGACAGGAACAGCATACCACAGCAAAAAAAAAGTTGGGTAGGTATTGTAACAGTGAATAATAGCCTCCAACGGGCATCTCCAGTGGCACCCTACCACAATGAGGCTCAAAGCCTCTCCACAATGAGGCCAAAAGCAAACTTTACTATTCCAAGGATGAGAACAAAGCAGTTTATTCAAGTTTTCAGTGGTGACTGTGCTTGCACAGGCATCATCCACAGAGTGACAAGGAAGCCCAATGCCACATGCCACAATCCTTCACATCCTTGTCTGCTTCTTAGTAGCATTGATCTGCTTTGCTGGGAGAGTGGAACAAAGTGGAAGGTTAGGAGTGGCATAAAATGCCCAGACATTTTGTCAGTGTGAGCAGCTGTGGCCTTTGTTTACTTTGTCTCTCCTCTCCTTTTGCCTCTCTGCTACTCTTATATATGTAAATTCTGTTACCAAAAAATAGGGCATCGTGCTAAGAGCAAGAAACAGAGTGCCTGGTCTACAGGGCAGTGGGAAAATACATGCTCCTAGTGCACAGAACATAAGTTCTAACAACTGCCTTACTCCCTAAGCCAGAAAATACTATTGTTCCTCTAGCCCCTAAAAGTAGTATAACTCTGCCCCTGTGCAGACATTCTCTCACTTGCATTGGCAAGCTACAGTGTGCCGTTGATGAGATTCCTCAGCACAACTAGGTTTACCCCATTGAAAACAGCAGCGCTGTTCAGAGTTCTGGGATGGCAGAGCACAGATGTGCACTTTGCAGGAGGCAGAGATGGGAGTTCAAAGTCAGCAGCAGGGAGACACGGGAGGAACGATGAGCCTTGGAGCAAGTTGGTGGCAGAATGGTCAGCCTGAAGGTCCCCATAGTAAGTGCTGGCTGTGGTCATTATTCCCCCATCATCTCTTTCTTCTCTCCCATCTTGCAGGGCTCAGTCAGCCAGCCAGTTCCACCAGTGAGCAGGAAAAGCTGTAAGAAGGCAGGGCTTTGGGCACCCCTTCCTCACACAAATAGACTCAGCCCTGGCCTCACGGCTGGATGCAGGGGGTCGTGCTCTGCCCTCCTCCCAGCCAGCAGCACTGGTTTAAGCAGCCCTTGTAAACAGCTGAATTCGGTAGCTAACTGCAGAGCTGTGGCTGCACGATACCCGAGCTATTTGCTGTTCTCATCTTTTATGTGGTATTTTGGATAAAAATCATGAAGTAAGAGAAATTCATAAAACATCTTCTCTTAATTCTAAATTTGCCCATGCAGAATAGGAATATTTCTATATTTTCTAAGGGGTTTGTACATGAGAATACATTAGCATTGTATTCAACTGCTAAATGAAATATAGCAGGAAGCAACTTATTTTTATTAAGATGTTTTACTAATAGGGAACTGAAATTAGAACACTCTTCCATTATGCAGTGCCTGACATTTTCAGAAAGATGCTTACTGCAAGACATGGAAATGGAAGGTTTCGGAGGTGCAAATGAGGCAAAATGTTAATTACCTAGCCCACTAAGTTTTAAAAATTTTAGCACCTTGTAGGGCTCTTATTTGCACAAAATAAACCTTTTTCAAAAGGTTTTCTCCAGGGCATTAGGAACAAACATCCTCTTTCTGCAGAGAAATGCATATAACCTAAAGGACTTAACGGCAGCTCCATGGTTATCACTATTTACAACATAAAAACAAACACAGTGATACAGCTGACCGAGTGAAAAGATTTCCATTTTTCTGCTGTTCATCAGTATGAATCAAGTTCACTCTCATATGGAGAGCACTCTGAAGGTCTTCTGCACTGTTTATACCCTGTTATGCAACCTGAAAGAAGTACACAGAAATTACAGTATTTTGACTGAAAAATAGCGAAGTCCCCAGATACTTTCTTCCAGAAATAAAAGCAGTTATGATGAAAGCAAACTTCTCATGAAAGCATTATGTGTCATCATAGATTCTTAACCTCAGTTATTCGCCAAAAACTTGCAGGTATTTCTTTCACAGAAAATGCCACCTAACTTGGAAAACTGTCTTGAATCAAAACTGCAATAATGTAATTACACTAGGAAAGGAGAGCCACTGATTTTTAGAAATGCAAAGTCATATGGAACGTTTAGCTTGATCTCATGGATAGCACAGTTCATAAAAGGTTCGCCCAGTGTTTCTTTCCTCAAACCCTAACTCTATTTGGTACTAAACCATAATTTTCAGAGACACCCTGAAATCTGATGGAAAGCAATCGGGAATCCATTATAATCATAGGCAAATTACTCCAGTTGATTGCTCTCACTTTTACAAACTGTAATTATTTCTTATACTCCCGCATCCAGCTAACAGATAGTGTTACATTTCCAAGACATCTTGCTCAGCTGAAGGATCCTCTGCTATCTGGACCTCTACTGGATGAGCTACAGACACCCAGTTCCTTTCATCTCACTTCGGGAAACCATCAGATTCTTCCTAACTCTTTTCAATTGTAAACATTGCTTTAAGCTTTGAATACTAGAGAGCATTTCACACCAGTGCTGCATACATGGATACCAGGAATTTCCCTGTGCTCAGCATTCTCCAGTTCCAGCCCGAGGTTCTGGGAGCTCCTGGATACTACTCAAAGCACCGAGAGCTCCTGTTCACTCATTTAAATGCAGGGACCTTTCAGGTTTTTTTCAGTGTTACTGCTTCCCAAAATACAACCCTTTTAGCCTGCCTTTATGTCTTACTTGCATTAAACTTATTTGCATTGTATGAAAACTAGCATTCAGTAGAGTGACGGTAAACAACCTAATGGGCAATATTTTCTTGACAGGAAAGAAACAAATACCTCAATCTGTGGTAATTACATTATACAAACAGGCTTATTCAATCAAAACCTTCACAATGACAATCACTCTGCCCAACTTCTACTAAGCAACAACAACCCAGACAAACAAACCAACGAAAAATTCTTCCCAGCATACTCAAGATTTATGTACATTCTGTTTTTAAAAGAAAATAAATTGATTTTCAGTTAACTCAAACTAGCTACAACATTATACACAATCTGCATACACCACTAGCACTCAGTTCAGACCACAAGTTTAAAACTTAAAGTATTGGCTTACCTCATCAGTGCTGCAGGTCAATACAGTATTGCACAAGAAATAATAAAAAATAGAAAAATATCATCGCCAAAAATACATTCTGAAATGTATTGAAACTAACGTTATAAAACTGTAATTATTAATATACATTAACACACATATATAACGTATATATGTGCATATATACACAAGAAATGTGGTACATTTTCTCAGTCTTCTTATTACTAGCATGCACCTGGGTTACTTTTTCCTTGCTCTTTTCCTATAAAAGCAAAAATCCTACATTTATTTAGGTTTTAAATGACTGGGGGAACAATCACATGAATACAAGTGCTAGCGCTCTGCAACTGACCTCAATTATCCAGTGACTTATGATACTATTGCCAGAATTAGCACCATACAGCTCCATGGGAACTCAGAAGGTCAACCACAACGTACCCAGTGCCAGCTCGGTTTTGCCTGTGTCACTGCTGGTGAACATCTTTCTGTGCTGTTCATACAGACCTCTGCTGGACAGTGGCAATGAACAGCTGGGGGACAGCAACATCTTTACCACTATTGCTGTTTCTGCAGTGAACATTTGCCCACAGCTGATGCTTTTCAACCGTACTAAGCTAAGATGACTGAAATACACATCCACAGTAGCATAAAAATGCATGCCCTAGAGTCTGGCGGCCACATGTATTGGTGTGTTTTACATGTACTGCCATGCATTGCCTGTATTGCCACTCAGAAAATATGAGTGGCAATACATGCAATGGGCTACACAAAAGATAGTACACTACATTTACATGTTTTAATGAGATTTTATGATACAGTCAGTTTCACAAAAGAAAATAATAAAAATGTATTTGGAATTTATTCTGACAGTATTATACTAACACCCAGGGATAATAATCATAATGTTTTCTGCTTTTCTACATTTATAGCTTTGCATTTTTTTCTGTAATGATCTATTTGTTATGACATACAGTATGTGTGACAGATGTCCAATGCTGGCTGCTAAAAAGTAGCAGAGCCCTGTAGGGAAGCAGCAAAAACTTGTGCGTCAGCACTGAAAATGATGGAAGATTGATAATTACTGCTTGTGTCTCAGCTCCATTCAGCAGACAAGCATGTCCAAACTGTAATCTGGCCACAGATCTACCATTATATTTACAATGTATTGGAATAAAAATTCCCAATTTCAAATAATAGATCATTACAAATACATGTGATACAAGGAGTTGATTACGACAGCCAAAACGCACACTTTTAAAGGTAAACTCAGGGTAATTGGAGACTCTGAAAGGAAATAAGAAGTTATGTACTCTAGTCTTGTTTATCTCTGAGGACTCTGTAAAGCCGGTTACAGCCCTGCACAGTGAACAACAACCAAAGTATAAAAACAGTGCTGGCATCTAGGTCTACTTATGAATTTTCAGTCAGAATATTTTTCTCAAAAAAACAAAATAATGCTTAGTTCACAACATAAAGAAAACCTGATTTTTGCAGAAAAAAATTATCTCTGATTCAAAGGAAATAATGGCTTCCTGCCTTAAATGCTTCCATTAGTTCTGTTTTCTACAGGAAGAGAAAGAAATAAAGAGGAACCTTTTAGATAGAAACCTGCAAAACTATTACTAGACTTGGGAGAAGCAGGTGGAAAGGGTGCTGAAAGGCAGGGAGATGTGCCTCAGCTCTCAACCTGCGCTGTGATCCCCACTATCCCTGGAGGTGCAGTGGCAGAGCAGGGCTGCTCAGCTCCTGAGTCTGCCGAGTAGCTCTTTGGAGAGAGCCGCAGTGTCTCCTCCTACTGACTAGAGAAAAAAAAAAAAAAAAAAGAAAAAAAGCAAAACCAAAAAAAGCATTTTTTCACAGGACTGTTCTGCTACTGAAAACTTGCCATAACACGTGCTAGGATTCCTGGCTTCTGCCACACTGCAGGCAGAGTGGACTCTGTAATGGCCTGGCTCAAGGGCTCTCTGGATCCGCCTGCCTGCAGCGCATGAGGGATGCAGAGGTCTGCTGCGCACAGCGCACTGCTGCACCGTGTCAGCCAAGGTTTAAGTGGCAGAAATAGCAGGTGGAGTTCATCTATTTCACAGTAACTGAGAATAATCACTCCATTGTTCATGGGCTTCCTCCCTCCCCCTTTCCTTTCTTGTTGGAGCAGATGGCATAAAAGAGAAGTTGGTCTGAGAAACAGCATCTCTGCAGTGGTGTAAGGATGGAGACCAGGCTTTAAGTATCATAGGCCCTGATTTAGCAAGGTACTTACGCACTTGTGCAGCTTAAGTACAAGCAGCCCCATTGACTTCAAAAGAATGACTCACAAGCTTAAATTTATGTACATGATCAAATACCTTGCTGAAATGAGGCCATGGAAAGCATCCATTTTTTAAAAAAAGCTAGGATGAATTTAATTGAAGACACACTTTTCCTTTCAACATCAATTTTTTTCCCTATTGTAGTTCTTTTAATGACCACATAAAGTAACTGAACAATTCTGTAGAGTCTGTTTGTATATCCCCAGGAACCCATGAAGTATTTTCACAAATATAAAAGTGCAGATGGAGCCTAAGAAAGGGTGTGGCATCTATAGGCTGCACAAGATGAAACTGGACTGCTAATGTTGCTGGAGTCAGAAATGATAGCAACAGACCCTAAAGGCTGCCTGTCAATCTCAGATGCAGATGGCACTTCTTCCAACTGGCCTTTGTGTCAGTTCCTTCAGCCATTTTAGTGACAACGCGGCTCCCTAGAGGGCAGATCCTGTTGCTTTGCAGCCTGGATTCATACCCAGGGCACTGTGGTCTGTACAATCGCTGCTGAAAGTAGGTTTTTTTAATGCTAATACATTGCCTCTTCTTGCCCTATCCCAGCCCCAACCCCGCATGCAAAAAGAGATGGTCATTTTCTTCCTCATTTCAAATGTTCCAATTTATCAATGGAATAAGCATTAATTGTCTGAAAGATTCACTTTTGTTATGCATGCCAAAAGTATATATAAAATCCCTGCTAATAAAACTTGCAGATGACACTGTAATTGGTAGTGTGATTAATACCGATGACACTGCAGTCAGACAGAGCAGTTTCACAAGCTAGGCCTGTTCAATCAAAACACGTACACATACAACTACACGTTAGGTCTCCCACCTTTGCACAACGCGTGCAAGTAACTTAGAGGATGCGAGAGTGCCGTGAAAAGCTGTGACACTGAAAATGATTTAGGGATTAGTGGACCAGCGGTTTAATGTGAGCTTCCAGTGTGATGCTATAAACACAAAGGTCCCATGTCATCTTTAGATGTATAAGCGTGTTTTCAGATCAAACCTGAATGTCTTTCTAGACAATAAAATGTCTTTCTAGACGAAGTTTTCAGATCAAACCTGAATGTCTTTCTAGATGATAAAATTTAGTCAAACGCAAGAGGCTCAGTACAGAGCAAACTGTAAAAAAACTATGCATTTTGTTTTATGTAGAAGGTCAGACTAGCTGAGCTTAAGGCTTTTTCCAGGCACAAAGTCTACAAGAAGTACAGTTTAAGTCTGAAAAATGTCATTGTGAGGTCAGACATTTATTGTGTTTCCATGATGTCATGGAAATTTGTTCAGTCTGCAAATTAAAATATATTCTTCCTGGCTGTCAATACTGCAAAACCATCTTAGGTTCTGAAAGTCAAATTTGGTTCTTTCATTGGAGGTATGATTGATTATCCGATCTAAAATCTCCCTTGAAAGTATATATTGGAGAAACATCATTCTCTTCAGATTATGTCCTCATAATGCCATTGTCTGCACAAATATAAGTAAATGAAGCATTTGGCTCTGTACTTTAAGCTTACTTCACAGTCATCATTCACCTCAGGAAAACTGGTTTTAAGAGTAGGGAGCAGGCAAAACTTAATTTTTGTTCCTAAAAGAGTACATTTGCCTAAAAGGACACCCTGTTGCTCAGTAAGAAATTGCAGTTTTCATGTAGCTAGGTTTTCACAGTAGACCTACACATCAAGTTCAATGTGCTGTGTACTTCACCAAGAGATACTGAAATGGAATACTGTTGAATGAAAGCACTGAACTATGTATTTGACTTACCTAGCATACCTAGTGCATATATGCAGAGTAAAATGTGTAAGATAGTTTATAGCACTTCTACTTCAGACTATTCAAAGTCCCAGATAAGCTATCTTGTAAAAGTATTAGCTTAGAACTGTAGCACCTAGAACAGATAAATTACTGTTCTTTCAACTATACACAATTATGTTTAAATATTAGACACAGTATTTTAACTAGATGAGAAATCAGGGCAACACTGTAAATCTATTGATTGAGAATAGGAAGTTGCTGAATGGTATTGCTTCGAAAAGCTGATCTAGTACCCAAGAAGAAAAAAAAATTTAAACACCAGGGAAAAGCTTTCTAAATGCCAATGAAATTCTGTCATACTGAGGATTTTTATAGACCAATGCCAAATAAATTATCCTATGATCATGTATGCAAAGGTTCTGTCTTAAAGAAAAAAAACTCACATAAAAATAAACCCCATCATATTACATGAAAATAAAATTCTTTCATTTAGTATGTAAGGTGTTATGGACTTGCCTTTTTTCCCACAGAGGGTTAACATGAAAAGAGGCAAAAATGGTAAAATATGAAACTTGTTCTTTGGTTTCATCTTTCACATTCCTGTATCATACTACAGCAGAAACTAATGAACTTGCTCATCTTCGAAAGCCCTTTTGCTTGCTTCTTCCTTCACCCTTAACTCTGATCCTTGCAGATCTTCCCTTATGTGTGTGCCAATTTTACTGGTATAATACGTACACTTTTATTAGTTGTGTTCTGATGTTTTCTACTGAGAGATACTTAAAGCTTATACAAGTCAAAAAGTATTTTATCATTTCTGAAGAAAACTAATAGGGCAGAGTCACTGAATGATAAGAGAGAGAGAGACCACTGAATTTATTTAATAATCCATGTCCATTTCACAAAAATGGCCTGTGTAATCCTTTTAAAAATAATAACCTGTTCATTTCAGACCTTGCACAATGCTTCTCTTTGTCCCTTGTAAGTCTCTCAAATGTCTTATTTTAAAGGAATATATAGTACTCCCGGAAGACATTTTCCCATTTCTATTCTCTTCAACTCCTGTGAGCCCTTGTTCTGTGTGATAAGGCAATCTCCTTCGGGATCTGAGCTGTGTAGTTTCGCACCACGAGTGACAAGGACTCGACTTGAATAACTGCTGTGCGCAGGTTGTAATTATGTCAGCTGGAGTGTTGAACAAGGGGACTGATTAATGTGAGCCCCAGCCCAGGCACAGTCCCTATCAAAACCTTCGTGCAGGCCAGCAGTGGGGATGGGTTAAAGCAGAAAGACAAAACATGCTGTATCGTCCATGATAGATGAATTGCTCCAACAGTCTTCAGGCAGATGTTCCAGGACAGTATAATATACAATTACTCTGCCTTATCACCTTCCCAGGGACAATAAAGCTTCCTCCTTCTATAGCTCATGTGAGTGAAGGCAAAATTAGTTTTACTTTTACAACACTGACTCACTTATCATGTTGCCTTGATTGTGCTTTTACAGCTAAAGAAAACATATATTCCACTCAAACTAAAAAAAAAAAACCCAAAACCAAAAAACCCTGCACTCCTCACCTTTTATATAAAACCAAACGATTCCTTTGAATCTATTTCACATCACAGTAATACAGTCCTTAAAGGGCTAATTCACTACTTTATTCTAGGGATCACAACTAACTTTAGAATAAGTGGACCTATTCATAGGTTTAATGTTATATGCATGTATACAAAGGTACATTACTGAATCAAGTCAGAATGCATAGATAATAAAAAATACACAGGTTTTGTACAAAAGATGCCTTTATGAATAACATGCCCTTAGTGACTGTTTTAACTAAGCACTCATTCTAAAAATACCACAGTACTCTTGTAAAACAATTCTTTAAGAAGTCATTAATCCACATACCTCTTTAAAGGCCACAAGAGTTTACTGTGTAACTATTAGAAATAATCCAAGTATTTTTCCAAAAGTAAAGATAAATAACAGAAATTTAGGAAGAAAACTCTATATACATATATGTATTTTTTTCCTTTCTGTTGTCAGATGTGTACAGATTTCTTTTGCTGCTGGGATGGAAGTAGTCTGTATGTTCCAGGGCTATTTCCAAGAGTTTACAGAACAGCAGAAGAATATAGATCATAATATTCTGATATCCTTTCTTTCTAAATACTAGATGGTTATAGATCAAGAAGCTGTGCTTTAAAGAAAATAGTCTAAATAGTTCCACTTGCATTCCAAGATGCATTGCTTTCAGTACTACCCTTTCTTCAGCTATATAACAATGACATGATCTCAAAAAACCCAAAACAAAACCAAAAAATGCACTCAAAAATGCATTTAGAGATGCACATATTTGAAGGTCAGGTTCAAAAACAAAACCAGACTAAAACAGCAAAGGCTGCTCCTGATGATACTGATGACCGCACATGTATTTGAAAAATTCTATTTATATGCATTTAGTTCTCATGAAAGGTATTACTAGTCCTAGAAATGAGAGATGAGATTTTCTAAGGAGACTATGGGAATTAGGCACTGACATTGCACTTCAACTGAATGCAGGCTCCCAGCTGTTCAACCTTCTTTGAGGTTTCAGCCATTAAACAGTATCACAGTCTTGGCATCAGTAGGGTTTCACCATAAGGGTACAGGCTTTCCTTTACGCCTATGGTGAAACGCAATCCTATGTTTACAATGCAAAAACTGGCTCCAAGGAAGCTGGTATGTTCCCACTGCACAGCATAATGACTTTGAAGGATAGCATGACAGAATGATGTTATGCCACTCACTGCATGGAGGAAAAACAGAAAAATCAGTCACAAACATTACAATCTAAACACTGAAAAGGATATGACAATCAGAAAATAGGCACAAACAGTAGTGATAGATTCGGGAGACACAGTATCAGTAAAACAGAGTAGAAATAAGCTTCTGCTTCATTTAGGTGCACTGTTGGGGGCAGCAGTACTAGAAGGCAGCCTAGTCTCTTCTCCTTAACCATTCAAATTCCCAATACAATTAATGGAGATAAGAATAAACTAATGTACGTCTCAAGATTTGCTTAAATTAGATGTCTTCTTTTTCTAAAGAAAGTGTAGGTAGCCAATATGAAACATCAGGAGCTCCCATCTGCTCAGGAAAAGGAAACACTGGTATCCCTAACTTTCTAGAAATTAAGGCACTATTCTAGGAAGTAGAACTCCTGAGTTTTGGGCTGCCCTTATCTTGAGGAGGGATAAATCCAGTTCTCCTGTGTCCGAGGAAAGTGTACTAGCTGGCATGAAATATCCTGCACATACCCTTTCTCTTGAAACTCCGCCAATGGACAGTGAGGAACCACTAGGTGCCAAAAGCAGATCTAATCCTTGTTTTCAGAATTGTTCTTCTGTTTTCAGTTATGGTCCCCATATAACTTTCCTACAAAATCCAAGCAACAGGCTCCCAAGCCTGCATTCTATGCCCTCTCAGCTGAGAATCTTAAACAGCAACTAGAATCAGGTTGTGGACAGTACTGTCATTAATTAAATAAATCCTGGCTTCTCTAATTTTCAGGCCTCTAACACATACCCAAGAATACAGGAATAGGAGCCCATTCATCTAAAAGGTGTACCAAAGTCTTGAGGCAGAGATACCCATCTCCCCAGGACAGAGACTTCTGAGCATGCCTCTGTGATTTCACTTAGTTTTGCAAGAACTTGCAAACTCAGGAGAGAGGGAAATGAAAAACAGAAACATCCTAAAGGAGTAGCTGGTTTTGGATTTAGATGTTTTTTGGCGTGATCTAGGGGATCAGGGTCCTCTCTGCAAAGTTGTGCGGAAACTAGAAGCATCTGGGTACTTGAGCCCACAGTCTACTTGTCTAGTTTCACATTTTTTACTGTTCAGGATACAAAGACTTGTGAAAGGTGTTGCCAACTCCCTGGCTTTCCATTTGTCTCTTAAGAAGCAAGTACTTCATGACAGACGGAGAATCGTAGCTTCACTGAGGACATGGAGGTGATGCGATTAACATCAGTGGGGCCAGGACTTTAAACACTGTCTTTATTTTTGTTTTATAGCATCAACCCCACAACAGTAGAAACTATCCAGCCAGTGTGAGCTGACTACCAACTGAGCTATGGAGCAGAGATGCTTACATGGAGAGGGGATTAATTATATCCTTTCTGTTACAGTACTCTTGCCATGCTACTGGTGAACGGAAACTAAAAACAGGCACTTCAGAGCAGGAAAAGAAAATAAAGATTCTCCTGATATTATGTTGTACTGTTCTGGCAGAAAAGAGTTCCAAATATAAAGAAGGAAGCCAGGAACAAATGCAGGTGGACAACAGCTCAGCTAGAAAAACAAATGCTGTGTTTACCATTCAGAATGCACTTCAACCTAGAGCACTAATAGAGCTAGCATCACCCAATACTGTATACTCATCTCTCACCTCTTGCACCACCACCAGGCAACACACAGCAGTTCCAAAAGCTGCACTCACTGGCCTTGATCGGGATTCACTGCCTGACTTGATGTTGCTGCATTTGTTTTAACAGGATGGATAGTAGCCACCTGCTTTGCCCTCGCAAGGGCTCCGATTTAGGTCTTCCCTCTTTGGTCTGACACAGCCTTGAACAAATCTGGTACAGATTCCTTTATCTTTGAAACCTTTCTTCTATTTGAAAGTACTTTTATTGCTCTTCAAAATGACGACATTTTAGCATACAAAAATCAATCAGCTAAATACCGTATGAGTGTGCTATAATTTATTAGTGCTGATGAAAATCTTAAAGGCTGAGTAATTAAAATTCAAATTAAAATGTGATGAAAGTCACATTTAGTCACCTAAATGAAGAGACTGAATTCCAAATAGGTACAGAGCCACTGGACCCCATGTGAGATGAGAATTTGTGAATGCTCAGTATCACTAAAAACATGTAAAAATAACTTAGTATTTGTTCAAACTTTTATTCTTTTTGTCATTTAAATACATCTATCTAGACCAATGCATTATGTCACAGTTTGTCAGTAAATGACCTAAAGAAAACAGAAGAACTGCCAAAGAAAGCACTTGTGGAATAATCTCTCCATATAATGGGAAGCTCTTCCTATTCACTGACTGAATAAGAAACGTCAATGCTCTCAATCTCAGGGGCACAAATCTCTTCCAAATAACCTCTTTTCTAAAGAAAAATACACATAGCTGGGTGTGTTCTCTTTATCCTTCAAATTGCCTTTCAAATTTTAACTTTTAAAATGACCTATCTCAACAACTTGCAACAAACAGTTAATTTGGGACTCAAAAACATTGATACATGAGCACTGTACCAACTTAAGCATGGCTTCCTACAGATTCCTCCCTGTTCACTGAATCTCCTAATGCAGTAACAGCAGCTCCCCAACATGTGCTTCAAGATACTCCCATCAGGCAAGAAAAAACAGCTGAGCTGGGTGGCAAGCCTGGCATAATACACTGACTGGCTGTAAGAGAGAAGAATGCATGAGAGCTGAATTTTGCCTGCCTGTTCCTCACTGATTTTTTTTTTCTCTCTTCTCCTCATCTACCTCTTTCAGGAAACATGTAGGAACTTAAATTATCTCAGCAACTACTATGGGGTGTCGGTTTTGACTGAAACTGGCCAACAGCTTAAAAAGTTATTAAAGAAACTGACAGAAGATGGATGGATGGGCTGGTGCAAGTCTCAGAATAAGTTAGGGACATCAGGCTGAAAATCAGTCCTCGTCAACTGATTTATAAAAATCACCTTTTTGAACTAAAGATATGCCTCTTTGCCGAAAAGAAAACAAATTACTAATGTCTTTTTCTATGTTAAAATACCCATAGCAGATATCTCCAAAATTTGCTAATGGAAGTGGTTCTCTGAATCTTACCAAGAGCTTGTTAACAAAAAGATGTATGAAATACCACATTTTTCTAATGAAAAATCATCAGAACTCAGTAATTCATTTTGATAATCACAATACCTTATACAACTTCAAAATGAATTTCAGTATTGTTTGCCCTGTAGACTGTGCACATAGAATTTCAACACAAATGTTTTGAGGAAGGTCACTATGGGAAGGCATTCCACATGGGATTTCCAGCAGAACAGATTATGTCCTCAGCTACAGCTGTTAGAGAGAATCCATAATTATCTTGAACAGGTTTGAAGGAGAATGCATGAAGTTACAAACATAAAATTATAAATACTATATTTTAAGGGGTACCAGTAATATCACAATGAACTAGTAGGATGATGTTCAGGCAGTTTACAATGTCACTAGAACCAGTCGATGTATTTATAGGATTATAACACAAATAATTTCACAGTATAATGAACTGCAGAGTTTCTAGTTGTGTGTTTTTTTTAATGGTATCACTAAAAATATGAAAAGATAGCAATGCTGAAGAACATCAGAAGTGTTACTTTAAAGCATTATTTAAAAATACACATATGTGTATGGACCTACATTCTAGGAATCATGGTGAGCTGGGCAGTTTGCTTAAGTGGAAGGAAAAACAAACCAGAACTGGACTGGTGGTCAGCTGGCCTGAGGAACTGAGCAACCTGCAGCTGTGCTACCAACCCTGGGAGCACCAGTGAGATCTGGGCAGTCTTTGAGAGTCAAAAGTCACTTTGCAACCTTCTCTTAACTTCAGGAAGAATAATCAATTTGCTCTCAGGCTATGAATAGCAGCAGTTATTTCCTATCTCTCTCAGTTCCCACTACCTCCCTATTTCAATTCATTTACAGAAGAAGGTGGGGAAATATCGAGGAATGTCTCCACGCCAATCCCCTGACCCATGGAGGTGGGAGAAAGTAGAACAGCGTTGCACCAGCTTGTTTCTCCTGGCACACTAGGCCTCAGCATGTATAACCTGTGAGGGGAAGACAAGAAGTACTATACAGACCTCATCTTTTCTCTGAGGATGTAAAATGAGAAGCAATAGCTTTGACCCAAGGCATCCGAGAACGCAGAACAACCTCTTCAATATATTTTTTGGATTCTGTTTTTTTCCCTTAATTATTTTTCCATTATTCAAAGAACACATTTAAAAAGAAATTAAAGCACAAAAATTCAGGTACATCTAGTATGCAACAGGTTAAAGACAAAAGCTAAACAAACAAACCTAATATAATAAACAAATCCAACGAATGCTACTACCACCACGTTTTTAATAGGCAGAAAGGAAACTAGAAACTAAAATGTTACCTGTGCACCACCCGGCATGTGCAAATATCTTTGAGTCTTTTTTTAAGTGGTTTTAAAAAAAAACACAAAAAAAACCCAAAAAACAAAACACCAGAGCAGCACTCCATCACTTGCAATAACAAAACTGAGGGCTTTATGTGCTGGCTTTTACATAGATATTTATTTAAATATCTACACCTGCTATTCCGACCTAAAACAGGCCTAGAAAAACTACAAAATCCGGAACAAAATAGTTGTAACAAGCAACTTAATAAGTTACTTGGACAATAAGTTACTCCACTCCAGACTGTCTCTTTGTAAGTAAAGCCT
This sequence comes from Burhinus bistriatus, assembly GCA_013397275.1. Classification (NCBI taxonomy): domain Eukaryota; kingdom Metazoa; phylum Chordata; class Aves; order Charadriiformes; family Burhinidae; genus Burhinus; species Burhinus bistriatus. Next base: position 510,038 of record VYXH01011459.1, on the reverse strand, counting down.
CAAGTGAAATACATTGCTGATCGATGACTTGTAAGAATAGAGCATAGTATCATACAACAGAATCTGCAAAATGGTTTTAGGAAAGGTGAGCTGTTGTATACCAAATGGCCTGTCCTCCCTACGCCACATTTTCCTATGGGGAATGTACTGTCTTCTCTTAGCAGCTCAGGAAAGCGAAAAGGCGACTGATGGTACAGAGAGCTGTAAGGCACACGCAAACCTTGAGACAAGTTCTCCTTGTTCCTGCCAAGGCTTTTACTGGCCAAACCTAAGCAGCAGCTTTGAACCTATGGGTTCCAGGAACTCCAAGTTCCCAAACTTCTGATATCTGTCTCCAAAGCTGACTGTTTAGAGAACTGAAGATCTGAGAGATGAGCTTTCAGTCCTTAGGGGTTCCCCACCACACTGAGGAGAGGCTGGCCAGGAGCACCAGCCTCCAAAACCCCAGCTACCAACGGCCCCAGAGCCTCAGTCCCACCATATTGTATTGTGGCCCCTAGAAAACACCCTCCAGCCACACTGCAAAGGTGCAGACCTGGCGCACTGAGCCCACAACTTCCACTTTTGAGGCGGGGAGCCTTGTGGTGGACGCAGAGGCTTTGGTACCTGTCTTCCCAAAGTGCTCCAACATACCGCTGCAGGGGAATTTGGGCAGAAGCTGTCACAGAGACAAGGGCAACTCTGATGGAATGCACAAGTGATTTTATTTAGCTTCAATAAATCAGGAGTTTCTCACAAAGCCATATTTATTTGGAAAATTGCTCACCAATTCAAATGCATTAGAACTATCTAAGTACCAAGTTTTTCTCAAACAGGAAAGCCCAGTTTTTTCCTCTTCTTTCCTTCCTTCCTTTACTTTCTATTCAACAGTTGTTTTCTTTCTCTCATTTTCATCAGCCCTTAAAGGGAAAAAAACTTTTCCTTTTCTCCCCCTTGCACTAGGCTACACTTCTTTCTGGAACTGCTTCTGAACTCAATTTGTTTTCTGTCACTTCCCAACATTTTAAACTGTTTTGTATGTCACATATAAAGAAGGAAGAGGGAAGGTTGTCACAAGGACATCATTAATACAGAAACTTTTTTACACAGTAGTAGCCATATTGCCTGGAGAATAAACCACATATAACACAACAGGCTAGTGTCTATTAATTTCATCTCAAAGGTCTACCAAAATATTTTCAGATTGCTAACTACCAGCCAGGTAGTTAGCAAGAATAATTCCTTGTAGATTTGACCACCCCCAAAGACAACTTTGGCCATTTTATGACGACTGGATTGGGGATTAAGGAATGGTAATGAAACAAATGTTTATTTTTTATTCTGTGTTAATAGGTAAGAGCAAAGAAAACATATATAGTAGCTTTAGCCTTTTTTTAAACTACTTTTCACCTAAAAGAGTCATATTAAGCTATGATGCCAATGATTATTTTTAGATCAAATTATTCCAACAAGTGAAAGTTTATTTGTAGACATAAAAGATGTTCGCTGTACATTTTTATCAGAAGCACTGTAAGAACAGGAAATTACAAGTCTTTTTTGTTACTAAAAGCTATATTAAGACCGTAGCCTTGCCATTCATCTTGAGGTTAGTACTAGAATGTTATTTACTATCAGAATACAACCTACTTAAGATTATTTTAGTTTGAAATACATGCTGTTGTTCCAGATTTATAAACATTAATTAACTAAACATTAAATATAAATATAGGTATATTTATTATAATGTATTTATGCTCCTTAAGAAAGAGGAATGATAAGACAGTGATGATTGCATGTGATAGGGAAAAAGAATTGTGAGGACAGGGAGAAGATAAAATGTGATAATAGAAGACATTAGTTACATTAATCTGTCCACTGCATGAAGTGGTCTTATTCATATTTCCTAAACATCAAGCACTTCAGGTTTTGGGTTAAGTGTGTTGGACTCTGATTCAAAAAAAAAAAAAAAAGCATCAGTACAGTGGGGGAGAGGCTGCATAAGAAGAAAAGTTTAGGGACAAAGCCCAAATTGAACAGCAACGGGGAGACAGTAACTACTGAAAGAAATCAGGAACCTGAGAACATTTTTTCAGAACTTAAAGTGTGAACAAACTGATAGAGTGCTGAGCTACAGTCACAACAGGCTGCAACAGAGAGAAGCTGCATGAAGTTTAGGAATTTTTACATTGATATCAAAATGTCTGCGTGTCTCCGTAACATTAAACTCAGTGGTCAGCCCTGCATAATTTTGCATGTCATTTAGGCTTAAATACATCACTTAAAAATTGTTCTTCAAAGGACTCAATCCAAAATGAGGCTAGAGTAGTATTATCAATGCTTGCAATCACATCACTTGGGCAGATCCTTAAATTCTCAAGTCGGGTGGTTCAGTGTTAGCATGAGAATCACAGATTCATTGAATTATAAAGGCGATTTTTAACTCCTCTTAGAGTGGCCACAGGAAAAAAAACAACTAGAAAACAGAAATAAATAAATAAATAGAAATAAGAAAAAAACAACGAAAGAAGCTTTGAGTTACCAATGCTCATGGAATTATTGATGGATTTCTGTATCACAAGGAGTAAGTATTATTCATTAAAATAAATAAAAATCCATATTACCCTTCTACCAAGTAGAGTGCATTTACTATGCTATTAATTAAAAATACGGAAAGCAAAGGACTTCACAAAGTGACTATACTATTGCATGCTGTGCAAAAGCCTCTTAACAGGGCAATTTCATTGTGGACCATAGTCATCAAGTCTACATACACTAATATATCTGCGTGCGCATGTACATATATGTCTTTTTTTAAGAAACAACCATGTTTTCTAATCAGCATACATTCTCTTAAGCAGTCCATGCAGTGACATTGGCATCTGGCAGGGAGGACAGGGAGAGCTGCAAGAGAGGGATTTTAAGTTCTTTTGTACGCTGCCACCAACACGATTCTCCAAAATTGCAGAGACAGAATTTCTCAGTGAGTGCAGAGAGCATACACATCTCCCAGCGAAGGCCGTATCATTATTTGTGTGCTCTCTGCTTCTACAAATTTCTGAATGTTAGGAACCACATCTGCAGTCACATCTCTTGGTTACCATGATAGCTGATCTGTATTTTGTGCTATCACATTGCATGTTTTTATTCTGAGTTTATAATATAAACTATTTGCTATAACTTAGGTGAATATAAAAAGTTTTATTAAGCTACAGAAATATCATAAAGGGAATAATATAACCATTGTTTTGCATGCCATGTATTCACTAGAATAATTAAAGTGTTTTTACGGCTACATCTAAATTTTATTTCAGATTATTTTTCTTTTATGGACAGAAATGCTACAGCATATTTTATTCCAGATTAATAGAAATATTACAAAATATTTTATCTGACTGTTTATTAAAAACTAAGGGCTCTATAATATTCTGAGGAGTTTGCATCTGGGAACTATGCCCATGCACTGACAGAATTTCTCTCTGAACTTCTATCTTCATTTGTTTATAAGTCTGCTAGCACAAGGCACTGGATATCCTCAACTCCTGCTGCTGACCACAACAGAAGCTTAAGTGCTTCCTGAAGGCCAAGTTTGCTCTGTTACATGCATGCATGATTGTCCTTAGCAATTTCTTATTAGCACAAGGTACATGCAACTTTTTTTGCCTAATTCTGCCTTTGTGATATATATATATAAAAGTGTTTTTCCATAGCACAGTGGTGGTTGCCGCTTGGAGTCCTCATCAACCTAATGTTCCATACAGTTGTATAACCTAGTTATTTCCTATACATGCGTATTAAATTTCACTGATTACAAAGAGCATATTAATGTTAATGTTTTAATGGTAAATACACTGTTTCATCACTTTATGCAGAAGTTTGCCTTAACAGCCTTTCAGTTTTCCTACGAATAAGTTCACATTGTTACCTCAGCATTTAAAGTTATGACTGAGGAATTGTGCACAGCTGATGCAATCATACCAAGACAACTAAAAGTTATTAAATTCACCAAAATAAATAGAGAGAAAACACTTACTTAGCACATTCTTATGACTTAGGTGCAAATCCTGGAGTGTATTATAAACTGGTCTTTACAACCTATGAACAGATACTATAAGTCAGAGGGAAATAGGAACTCCCTAGGGATGCTGTCCAAAAAAAGAAAAGTAGCCCCTGTGGAGTCACTCCCCCTAAGTCATGCTGCCGCTGCTGCTGAAAATATGCAATGAATCCTTCTGCAGTTGGAATTTCAGATGCCATAATCCCTTAGAGAATGTTGTCTAATTATTTTATTATGCATAATAAATGTAAAATATTTATTTTAGTTTACATAATTATATTAAAAATGTATGCTATTTATTCTCAGTCTTGTAAGACATCCTTCACAAGTCATAATATACTTTATAGAAAGGTGCATTTATGGAATTAATGCTGTTTTGCTGGCCTGGCTGTTTGTTTTATACAGCTTCTAAACCCTCTTATCTATGGCTGTGGAACATCACCAATCCCCTGGATGTTGTCCTCCATTCCCTCCTTCCCCTCGCTGCTATGGGTACTCTATGCAAAATTAACCATATGGTGGAATCCCAGAGAAATGACAGTCATTTTGTTTAATTACAGCACAGGGATGGCACAAAGTACATTAACATTATACCTGTCCCACACTCTCATGGTCAAAGTTGTAGCAATACTGTTTCTATATCACAAAACTATGCCAGTGCTCCTCCTGAGCCCTGAACTCCAACAATTTGACCATGCGAGAAAAGCAGGGCTCTGTCTTTTGTCCCCCCCAACGCAAAACAATGTAATCCAGATTCATTTCATACTGAAACATCCCCCTCACACACACTATGAACATAAATTATTACTTGCCTGAGAATCTGTGATAGTTACATGGAAAGTCAGTACCAATGGGAGTTGAATTTAAAGCCTAACATATGACTAATTCTTTACTTTAGACACACACACAAAACCAGTTCAGTTTTTGAAAATGCTCTATATTCGCATCTTTCATTGACATCGTCATGGGAGTTTAGCACTTCTGAAATCAGGTTAAATTCAGGTGTCTAAATATGTTGCAGGTTTAGAAAGTCTGGCCACAGACTATACAACCAACAGATTTAGAAATCGATTGAAGTTCACAGGCGTTGTTCAGTTTCAGGAGGTTATATGGCTCTTCACTACTTATTACGCCCATTACCAAATGCAAACAGTATTGTTGTCAGTATAACTCTAGGATCATGTAATCTGAAAAGTTTAGCCACATGACACATCTTTTTTAAATGACTAAGAAATATAAAATAAGCATTGCATATGTAATGGTGGTATAGGGCCCTATGAGACCAATTCTGTATTATAAAATTAAGTTGAACATTAATTAGGAGTGAATGAATATTTTTGTATGACAAAGCACATTGACTTAAGAATGGAGAGACACACTGTGTGACTGGAAAAAGTAAATGCAAAGGAAAATTGTGCACATTTCTATCTAAATAGGGAAAACCTATATTGAAAACACAAATGTGAAAAAATATAACCAAAATGTTTAATGAGCAAATTTTTATATTTATGTATAACTTATGTATATTTATGTTTTTTCTTCCTTCAAAAGGAATTAGAGTTTGTAAACTAGACTGAAAATATAATTTCAAATCATAATAATTACTAGAAGTCACATAGTGCTATATAGAAAAGTAGATGTTCATTTCTTTGTTACCAATATACAAAAGGTTTAGACAAAATTAAATATCAAGTGGTCACAGTAAAAGAAAGAAGACATGGAAGGTAACATTTGTGCAAGAATATTTAAGTACAACCATGAACATAGATTATAAAAGCAACTTGGTAAAATAAAATGAGCAAATTCTCCCATTTTATTTTTGGGAATATGCATACTATTGAGAATATGTAATTCTAGGTTAGTTTATTATTCACTTCAGAAAACCACATCCATTGATGTCTTTTCCTAGTTAAGAAAAGAATTTCCCATGCTGTGGGTCATATAGGGAATAAATTCCCTTTTCTGTTCCATGCAGCCAAAATCAATCATTTTCCATAGTATTTCATTGCAGTTTTTTGCTGCTAAGCAAAAAGAAGGAAAAAAAAAAAAAAAAAAAGAGTTTTAGGTGCCTACCCAGTCACAGGTGATCCAGATTTTCATAACAGTTCCTAAATTCAGATTAGTTTCTTTTGATAGCCTTTCTTTCTGCACTTCTAGCCAGGGTTAGCTAGCCTTTCACTCACTAGACTGGCAAAAGTTTTTGCAGGATGATTGTTCACAATTCCCTCCCAAGGAACCGAAAAGCATGAATTCAGGAATCTCCAAGAACCCTCTGAGCACTGATGAGCTGAACAGGTATAATTAAAATACCTTGTATTTAGACACCCTTTTAATTCAAATGTCTCAAACTACTTTATAGAATAGAGAGATCACTTCACCTATCAGTGAACGGAGACTTTATGGTATCACTAACAATACTCCATATTTGTACACAAAACGAGGAATATCCACCCTCACTACAAGGGTCATTAAAGAGCCTGCAGTTGCCGAGCAACACTAAACAGCAACATCTGAAATAGTCTGGATGAACTTACAGTGCACAGGCTGAGCTGAAAGCACCACAGTGAGAACTCGGCCACTAGACATGGAGGTGGATTTTACCACTACATCAGCAGATTTTAAAATCTTGATTTTATGATTTCTGTAGGTAACACTCACAAGAGTACATACCATCTGCTGACCTAATATAAAGGACATTATTTACAGAGTTGCTAATACCTTTCCATGAAAAGGGATAGTACTGGGTGAGTTGACAAGGAGGCAGTATGTGATTCCCTTAAAATTATATTTTAAAACGAAAAAAAGAGAAAAAAATGAGAGCAGTAGAAAAAGCAAAAAAATAGACTTGCCAACAAGGCTGGCTAACATCCCAGGACTGTGGAAACTGGCAGGCACAAGCAGGACTGCTGGGCTAATAAATACAGCAGCCCCTCTACTGGCTCCTCTGCAGCTACACAGAGTGCCTCACTGCCTCTGTGAACTTGCAGCAGCAGCAGCAGCAGCACAGCTCTGATTCCTGCATCCCTGCCAGATGTTTTTTAGCTGAGCTCAGAGCAGATTTCCTGCAGAATCAAAGCTTCATCAGCTGGTATCTGTAGAGATCAGCCTCCAAAGATTAAGTCAAAATCGGCCTGCAAGGGATGGAAACTAACATCCTATTACCATGAAACGTGTGTTTTTCAATAATAAAGAGGTCGGGGACACTCAGAGATTTCTTGTTAATCCTGATAAAATAAATTATGCTTGCTTTTTCTCTAATAAACTCCAATATAATTAAACAGTAGTAAAAAACTTGTCATTTCTTGGAATTTCTATCCCATACAGAAAACTGTCCATCCAAAGAAAAAGGATCTCCCACCTTTCGCGAAACAGAGCATTGAAGTTATGTATTTTGTCATGCTGAGTGAGGGAATTGCATCCACTCATTGTGTGTTTGTAAAAAACTCCAAACTGATTCACATCTACAAAGCTCTCAGTTTCTGGGGTCTTCAAGCCAGGAGCTCAAACCCACCTCTCATCACCTAGTTCTGTAATAAGACTATTCCTTCCAATCAGCATGGTTCATTAAAGTGGATGACCCCAAGATTAAGCCTCCTCAGGCATGCAGCAAAGATAGCACTCCCTTTACCTTTATTGCAGCACGTCATGTCACACTATTGCTTATATGCTCTCTCTTCACTCAACACAGACCTTTTAACGCAACCACTCTGACAATCACAAAACCACCTCTCTTCCTTGGATGCAAGAAACACTTCTATTTTAAAAAAAAAGAAAGAAAGAAAAAAGCAGGGGGACTCTTAAGGTAGCAGCACAGAAATGGAAGGGTCCCCCCCAAGGTTATCAAATTCAGTTCTCTGCCATTTGAGGCAGTAATTTAACTGGTGCTCAGAACAGAAGAGTTCACAGAACATTTGATCTACATGCACAAACCAATGCAACAAAAAATTTTGTACAGAAACTGCATGATCACTGCAGAAGCTTTCTGTACAGGAGCTTTCTTTAAAGCAGCTCACAAATAGCGTGAAGCCAGGTCTTAAGAGAGCGCCCAGCCTTTGTTATATACTCTTGTTTTAGGAAACTACATCAAAACTTATACTAAAAGAACATTACAGTTGTATGCTCACCATTAAAAGAAAATAAAAAAATGCTATAGTGGTCTAATCAAACGTTTAACTTTCTCCTCTGGCTTGCATGCATCACAGCACATGCATCTAACTACATAATCATATCATTTATCAAATACTGATTTTTTTAAAAACTTTTTGGACGTCAACTCTGGCAATTGCTTATGAATAAATTCTATGGATTCATTTATAGTACACATAGACTAGCCACTTCACTGCAAGGTATTAGAAATATTCAAGATTGTAGAAGTACGTTTAAGAAGAGTAGAGAATCATTTAAGAAGCAATATGAGATCATTTAATAAGTAGTCTATAATGAACAAAAGACACATGGGATGAGCACCACAAGTGATCTTAACTGTCCATTCATGTGATTTTTGAGAACTTAATATACTGTATTAACAGGATGGGTTTTAATGGTGGAACATGGGAGACTTTCCATGCAAGCACCCTATGGCCAGCTCTCATTCAAACAACCTGGCTGGCAAGGAGAAGGAAAACGAGCAGAAAAACAAGACTCTGCAGCACTGTAACTAGCTCCAGTTGCTTCTCGTTCTAATAAGCGTCTGGTGAGTATTTAGGCTGCTAAGCCTTTTAGGGGACTTTTCCTTTCTTGGTGAAATTGTTGCAAATCAACCGAGAAAAATTTCAACACTGCAACTGATTTGAAAAGGCGATGCAGATAAGCGGCTTCACCATGGAGAATTCTAACAGACACTAGAGCAGCTGTGAAACAAACACTCAACATTAGCACTGCAGTGTTACCACTGAAAGGTTTCCCATCATTTGTTTTTCTTTATAAAGTAATACCTAAATACTGAAGACTAAGTTTTTAAATTTAGCTCCTAATTTAATATGCAATTACTGCTGCCCTGATGGTGTTTTAATGGCAATATATTTTTATTGGTGACTTCAAATGAACCTCGTCTGATCACCTTAACCCTTCTCTCATCATGCTTTAGTTAATGACTCATTACCTGTAGTCACACCAGGGACATCTGTAAGGCTTTTCTCCAGTATGGACACGCTTATGTCGTGTCAGATGTGATTGCGTTGTGGAAGCGAAGTTACACTCATCACATTTGAATGGTTTCTCTCCTAGAAGGTGACAAGAAGATATGCATTATCAGTTTTCATCAACAGAAAAGGAAGACAAGTCTAAATTTCTGGCAAATCCCTTGAGATATATTTTAGTCCTTGTATGTACGACAACCACAAATACAAAATAAATTTCCAAATACAATGTATTAATTGCAAAATACTAGTCTCACTATAACATATACACATTGGTAGCCAGCTGATTTCCCATGTGGTGTTACACAGCAGCAAAAAGGAGGACAAAGAAGTGCACTGAAACAGGGTAACCACGTTACTGGGCCTTATTTCATGAAAATATCATCACCTGGTGACAGGCATTCCTCTCACCCTATACCTTCTGTTGAATTGGGCCCATGCACAGCCCTGAAAGCAACACTGTTGGAGACAGAAGGCAAGAAATCAGTCTGAAGCTTGTATTCAGTGCCTGCTTAGAAAGGAACGTCTCCATGAGGAAAGTGTCTGGTTTTTGTCTCTGGTCCTGGATTTTTCATCTCATCCATTAAATAGTACACATAAACCAGGACTGAGAATATGAACCAGAACTCAGTGCTCCATTCTCCCTCGCTTGCCTCCTATCCTTCTGCCCTTGTGAATCTTTTCTGAACAGTGGGCCAATTTCAGCAGAAGGACTTGAAACATTAATGAAGAAAAAAAACCCAACCAAACCTACACTAGGACAATAATATTTTCAGAAGACTAAAATTCAGTCTCTGCTGAATGTGCAACTACACTGAAAATTTCTAGAGAACTACCATTTGAAGAAAGATAAAAATCTCTAGCTTATAAATTATTATGTGAAAAGAGTACTTTTCTTTCCAGTGGAGGGGTTCACCCCTCAGAAGACACTAAGACAAAATCTCATGACAGATACGCATACTGGGACTCCTAGCTACGACACCTGCATCCCATTTTTCCAACTGGTTGCTCCAGAAATAATCTGTGTGGCTTACAAGCACATGTAATTACCATTTAGGGAGGAAACAGGTTTCTTTCTGTATGCAGAAGACAGAAGGCAGCTCCTAACTCAGGTGATCTTGACTGCACTGTGCAAGCCTTCAGGAGTATTTATCCTAAAGACTACATAAGGAATCAACATCCCTAACTTAAGAAGTCTGAATAAAACCGCTCGGGATGGACACTGACTTTGTAGACTGTTCAGAGGTCTAGAACAGGCAGTTTCAAAATTGAACCCTAAGGCTCTCAGCAGTTTTTCAGACTGACAGGAGACACACCACCAGCAGAAGACACATCACTAGCGAAAGGCCACTCCCAAGCAGCCATGCCTCCAAGCCAGATTTTTCAAGCCTGCTTAAAGCAGGAAACACTCAAGACTCCCAAAGAGACTTTGCCAGAATTCTGAGAGAGAAATCTGCATTTTCCATTCTTGGAGACTGTTGGGTTTTTTTCCCCTCCCAAGGGAAAAAGAAATGCAAGGTCCTCAGGCCTCAAGCCTGTAAGGAAGGACAATGAAGCAGCTTCTGAAAGCTCCATAAAGAGTTGGAATAATTGCTTTTAGCAGCTGCTGGAGAGAATACCAGCTACTATTTTTCACTTATTGTTTCATGGGACAAGGAAAGGTGAAGGGGCAGGACACAATGAGGAAGCCTCTATGCTGGACAAATTGAGACTGCTAGAAAGTATGTCTTTCCCACCCCAAATGGGGTTTTCTTGTCAGACACTGACTCTCTGCTCTGGAGAAGCTGATTCTCCCAGCAGCTTGAACGGTACTGGCTGCTGCTTCAATTAAACTCTCTGGGAGGCCATAGACTCCCTAGCAACGTAACCTGTTCTTGAACTGAAGATTTCCTGTGCCTGATTTATTTTATCTTCTAGTATTAAAGAAGATAGCAACATTTCAAGCCTAAGTAGTAAAGCCACAGGTATTTTAGATAACATACATACTTATTTTAACTGCTTTCATTTAAAATGCATTAGAACCCTGCCAACTTGCCCCCTTGTAAAAAAAAAAAAGCAGATCTGAACTGAGATATTTTTAGTTTGCCATTCAGGGGAGGATGGATCAGGTAAAGGGCTGCTGCTGTGCTGGGGCAGGGCCAGCGAGGCTGACAGACAAGCGAGGGCCCACGGAAGCCAGGAGGGCTTGCAAATTCCGTCGTGACCAAAAGAAAAATGATAATCCTTGCCCACTGCTCCAGGAAGTTTCTCCTTAGGAAATCCTTGTGGCTAACTGCTTCTGTCAAGTGGACTATGTGTAAATCTCACCTGACAGAAAATACATCACAGCAGCACCACACAACAAAAGCCAACTAAACTGGGAGGAAAAAAGACAGCCTAGCATGGCCTGTAATTCTTAGCAGCTGCACATGGGAAAAAGTATTTATTTTTATGGAAAATTAACCAGGTTGATAAGTACAGTTGAAAAAAACTAAAAGGTGACTAGTTATTTCTTCAGGTTGTGGGGTGTTGAAGAGTATATTAGCTGTAGCAGCAGTACTTTTATTAATTTGTTTATTTATTTAAGTTTTCCACACATCTACTCATTTAAGTATTTTTTGTCTTCCTTATCTTTGGGCCAGAACGCTCTTTATCAACCTTTGTGTCCCAATTTTTCTTCCCCCTGCTTCCTGCCCCCAGACATTTCAAGCAATAAACTTGTTCTTATTTTAATTAAATATTTCAGGAGGATTCTCCCTCACCCCCAGTCAAGGATCTAATTCATACAAAATTAAAATAACACAAATCAAAAAAACAATATTGACAGTATTTTTTAAAACAACACTAGTTAATAACTATAAAATAGTGTATCCAAAAATGTGTAAGGTCAAAGTCTATGTATTTAAAGATTAATAAAGGAAAAAACCCCCAAACCAAACCCCCCCACCTTACCATTATGGAAGACTTGTCTGTGCCTCACCATCTCTAACTTTATCAATAACAAATCCCCCAAAAAGAAGGATAGGTGCCCTGAAATGCCCCAGTGATCAACAAGCTCTGTGGAGGAAAAAAAGGAAGGACACACGTTCCAAGATCAAGGACCCGCTGTCTTTGGGCTTTTTTATTTTGTTTTTAACATGAGTACTTTCAAAAAACTATGTGTACTAACCGCAGGATCACAAAAAAAGAAATGGTTTTGCTTTTTTGACAATACTGCAAGCAACTTCTGAAGTGCACCAGTTGTTTAAGTCACCTGACATGGAAAATTTTTGCTCTAACAATCAAAGTTTGGGAAAGCAACTGATAAAAGGGTCAGATCACAGGAAGCACCAGTCTGTACAAAAGCAGTTATTAAGCCTGCTGCTAACCAGGTAGCCTCGTCAGCTCTACCCATTCTGCTCTTCTTAAACTATTGCAACTAAGGCTTTTTTTTTCTCTTGCCTCTCTAAATTCTGCACTGACTTCTTTTAGCATCTGTCTTAGCTTTTGGTTTTGTTTTTGGTTGGTTTTTTTTTTTTTTTTCCCCCACAAATTACAGCTTTCTTTTTCTTCCCTTCTTCCTCTTTTCTCTTATTTTACCTCTTTTGAGTTCTCTGTCTTTGATGATGAGCTTTTTAGGACACAGAGCATACCTTACTGCAATCATAAATTTCTCTGTGCAGTTATGTACTTAACGTGTACTTTTTAAAGGAAAAATGAACTAACACAATAACAAAACCTATAAATCTTGGTGATAGATGTTGATCTGTGGATGGCAAAGTGAAGTTTTTACTTATAATCATGACTGTCCAGACAATTTCTACCTATAGATTATATACAGCATTTATATGAACATGCTACTGAGGATCCAGCTTTCACATGAACAAAGGAAAAAATAAAAATCAAATGATGCCTTCAATTTGCATGTCTTGAGCAACTAATCAGAATCTTAGTAAGATGGAAGAAATCTTATCCCAGTTGTCTCAACAGGAAACTATTGCTTTTAGTCCTATTTGTCTTTCACATGATGTGTTGAGCAGCACAGAAAGAATCCTAGAGGTTTCATTTAACCTAAGAAATGAGTAGACCACAAAATGCAGCCATCTGCTTACATGTTACAGGATTTTTTCTTCTTATTTCCAACTATTTCTAGTGTTTGTTAAGGCTGTTCCCTGGAGAGCAACTTACAAGCTTGCTAATAAAGCCTGAAGTATATGAAAGTAAATTCTGTTTGCTTTTAGACTGGTCAACTTTTTTGCATATAAAACATATAAAAATAAGTACATTCTTGCATTCTTATGAGAAACCCTGTAGATGCCATAGGGTTGCTCCTCTCTAGCAGAAAATGACTGACATTTGTATGCCCAGAAACGGGCGGAAAACTGTTCCACTAGACAATTTCTCTCAGGTAGAGAGAAACTTTTAAGATACACAGGTTTTTGGTATAATTTCCAGCCAAAGGTTTGCTATAATCAAGTTCCACACTCTGCTGCAAATGTTGGCATAAATGGAAAAGGAAAAACAACACAGATCCTGTTCAAATTTCACCTCTCCTCCTGCTGAAAAGAGCATTAAGTCTTCTTAACAGTGCTACATTTTCTGTGGTATTCAACATTATAATTTTTTTAAGCTGTGGTGGGGAAGTTGAAAGGAAGAGGCTACATTATACATTAAATTCAATGCTGAGTAATGTAACTACACATTAAAGTCAGAGAGCAGTTCACATGAGAAATAGAAACACAAAGTGAGGCACTCATCTGGATAAAAACACATATATTATTAAATTTTCTTTCTTTATTACATTGACCTATAAATGTCTTGAGAAGCACAAGACTGAAATGAGTGAGCGGAAGCAATCATACAAACAGTGATCTCTATGATATAAGCTACCATCTTCAAAAATTCATGAAAATATTTGAACAAAGACACAATCTTCTTAAACCGTTCCATAGGTTCAGGGTGACTGTCATAGAACTGATGTGCACAGTAAGTGTACTTACCCTCTAATGCTCTACTACTGTAATGTACTTCTATGATCCCCAGATAGATTCCACCACAACTAACACGTGAGAAGCAAATGTAGACTGCCATTGTGTAGTTGATGAGGATGGGGTATTTGCAATTTGCAGGAGTACTAACCAACATTAAAAAAGGAATTTCATACCAGAGAACACAGGCTGTGACTGATCAGCACTGTTGGATTGAGCCAGCTACTGCAGCACGAAATGGAAGTTTACTGGGAAACATGTAGAAGAAGGGAAAACTAGAGGGATACCAAAAGGCAGACAAAAAAAGGAGGAGAGCAGAACAATAACAAGAAGAACATAAAAAAAAAGACATGGTTTCATGTTTTCATTTCAAGCCAGAAATAATTACCCTTGCTTGTTTTTTCTCTCTTGTGCAATTTCCTAGTTGATTATGATTAAGGCAAAATATTTAAATTATGTGATATTATATGTTTCTTGTGTGTGTGTGTGTGTATATTTTTGGTAGCTGATTTAGAGGTTATTTACTCTTTTTGTTATAAAATTCAGATAATCGCTTAAATTCCTTGTGGAATTCAACTACTTCTAAATTCAGTCAACAGTAACATTTGCATCATTATTTATCTCCCTATCTTCAGGCAGATTTTCTTACTGGGACAAAATATGAATCAAAACAAATTATTTCAGGATGACTCAAAAGATGAAATTTTTTTCTCCCAGTCATGTTGAGGCACCAGAACTACAGCATAGACGTTCTTGCAGCACTGCAAGCTGTCCCTTATTTACCACATAGCACCAGCTGATATTGCAAGTAGTCTAAGTTTAAGAGTTTCTGCTCACAGTCAAGGCAACCACAAGTGTCTATTGTAAAGCATTCAACAAAGACAGAGATGTAAGTATTCTTTACAGTGTGACAACATTCTGTTCAAACTCTGGACCACTCTTGAAGTTGCCATTGCTTCAGTTCACAAAACAGAAGATCAGGCCACTGATATTTACATAGCCAGTGAAGACTTGCAGAATTTCATAGATTGATTCTCGCAGAATAGGACTGGGAAGAGGATGCATTCAGATCATAACGCTAGAAAATTTTACCAGGACAAAAATCAGCCAAAGACTTAGCTTATTCTGTGTTCAAAGTGTGCGCTTCTCATAGAATCAGGTCAGTCATTAAGGACATCACATATTTAACACAGAATAAAAACATCAACTGATGAAACACCGGGGATCTCTTGATAGGTCAGATTATTTTTTTCTACTTCCCAGTTCTACTTTACAGTTGAGAAAGCCTATATCAAGGAACTGTATGGAGATGCATCATTTTTGCAAATAAATTAAATACAAACATTTTTCAAGTCTTAAAACAAATGGCTTTTTCTTTCAGTTTAACATTCCTGTGTTTCTTTTTATTTAAAACCCAAACTCATACCTTCCAGGGATAACATCCTGTTTACCAAACTAGTCCCTACAGTTTGCTCCACGAGTGACCGAGGGTCAGTTTCTGCCAGCCTTATTCACACCGAGTTATACTTTATGCTCCCTGTAATATTTCCAAAGAAAATGCATCTTGCATAAGGTAAAGGTATGTCTCCAGGTATATAAAAAAAATCTGATCTAAAAAGAGAGGAACAAACTAAGAAATAACCAGAATCAAGAGCATCAAAAGTCTAAGTAGTGGGTCCTACAGCCAGTCCTCTCTTCTGTCAAATATCTATCAGCAGCTGAACATTTCTCTGGAGTGTCAGGACACCTCAGGCCTTGAGGCTGGGACGAGAGGAGGCTTGTTAAGCTGGTTAAGACTCCTCAACTACATGTGAGGATTTGCTCATTTGCCCTTGAATCAAGGGTCTCTGACAGGTGATAGAAGTAAATCTTGGATTGGAAGATGTTCTGTGTCAGCTCCCTAGACAGCTTGGATTACAGTAGGGAATTATTTAAGCCATTTAGACTATTTTTGATACCTATCCCTTTCAAATCTGATTGTAACTTGCCTTGGCATTCTGCTCTGGGAAAATTGTGCCAACTGGGGACACAGAAGAAAAAAAATACAGGTACAAAGAGGAGTGCATGCAGCTAAGGACTGAGATAAAGTTGTGCACCGGATGAAAATACAAGGGAACCCATGTAAGTGCAACAAAGCAGGCAAAGGTGGATTGTGTCATTCTCCTTGAAACAAATAGAAGCTACAGATAATTTTTCTGCTAAAGAATCATCTCTGATTGTTTGTGCCACAGAGGCAGATAAATGCCAAAAAGATAGATCCCTCTGCCTCTGAGATACTGTCCTGTATAGTATAAAGTTAATAGCAAAGTAATAACGAGCCTCCTGTCCTGACATAAAATATAAAGTTATGCCTGCTGGATGCAAGCTTCATGATCTATAACCTGTGAATCCCTGTGATCATAGCACAAAAGTCTCTACCATACTGGCAAAAGAAGGGCAAAATGCCATCGAAAACCTGGACAGCTTTTCACCAGGAACATACCATATTTTCAGCCTAATTTTGCACATAAACCAGGAAATAAAATATTTTTCTATCAGCTTGTGGCCTAATGATACGAAAAATATAAATATAAAATGGATAATAAGGGCTTATATTTCTGAGAAACCAGATCTGCACTCACATAATAGGTAAAGACAAGAAGGGCAAAGACAAGAATACGCATTTCTTCCACTTTTCCATTCTGAAATGATTGTTTATCATTTGTGTGGCCACACTGACTATAAGTCCTAGACATACGCATGATCCCAGTGTGCCGCGTGGCAGGCGAATAAGAAACAAAGGTAGTGCCCATCCTATTGATAGCAATGATTCATTTTCATTCTTAGCCCACATTTGGTAAACTTCAGCCAACATGTGAAAATTCTTCAAAGTGCCAGAAAAATGGAAACCGCTAGTTGCAACTGAGGCATACAACTTCCATTCCAGTAGTTGCAATTGCTCCTGGTATCATTCAGACAGTGTAATACTAAGAGAACTTATTATAGTTACTAAACATCTTTTCTTGGACACTTTAAAAATACAAGCTTCCTCCCACTGACTGTGGCAGTACCCTCACACATATGTACGTTCCTTGCCATCAGAAGAAGAATTCTGGAAGTATGATTACTAGTTAGACTTGTAAGCAAAATTTGGCCCTGCATATTTTTTTAGAGTATCTGTTTCAAGACATTGCCTGGCCAGCACTGAGAACCCCAACTTTTTGAAAGCACTCTCCTCCAAATACGGTTGCTTTAATAAGC
>VYXH01011459.1:430181-485181 GCA_013397275.1 Burhinus bistriatus | reverse complement strand
TTATTTTCACTTGTCTAGACTGTTTACCCCCTGTTTGCATTGTGAGGTCCATCTTTTACACCAGCCTTATCAAAGATGCATTATTTCTGTTATAAGTTATAAGTAACACGATGAAATCAGGTATGCCACTGTCCATAATCTAGGAAAAATCTAGATGTTTTAATATATTAATACCATAATTTGCACTCTGTAGGTTTTTTTTCCCCAAACTGCTGTACAAATACAGCAATTTTCATGTATGTATAATATAGCTAACTGAAGATTTCTTTGAAGGATATACTTAAAAATGAATTATCTATGTTAAACAACCTATTTAAACAAATGCTAATTTTTCCCCAAAAACTATTTTCACAGAGAGTGAAAGATAAAGAAGACTTGTGTACAGTTCTGCTATATCCCAAAGGCAAAAATATATATATATATGCTGAATTGAAAACAGACTTTCAAATTACTATATCACTTGATCACTGCTCAGTGGCACTAGCGAATGACAAATATAGCTAAATACTTCCAAATGCACAGTAAAAAAATATCATGTCCGTATATCTCCCTGACAGGTCTTCATGCATTTCACATTTCAAAAGCGTGACAGGGATCTTATTTCTAAGATAAATTCCCCTATCTACTTATTTCCTCGTGTATTTATTGTGGATCTAACCTTCTACTACAAGAAATAAATAAGCAGGTTAAGTAGATGCTATCTTTTAACAAATAGTTTCTCCAGACTGTATTACAACTTTATGAATGACAAAATAAATCCCTCATTTTTAAATCCACCAAGACGTACATTTAACAGTATTGCACCTATTGAACCTCAATGTGTACTCTATTATTCACACACAATAAAAATGTTAAAATAACACTGAGAGTCTGTCTTTGAAGTGACAAAAGCCAGAAAAATCAGAATTAAAGCTGCAACTCCATCTCTAACTAACCCCTGTGTGTGCCTTTGGTAGCAGTCCAAATAGGGTTTCTGACCTTTCTTAAGCTACCTTTATATTGTTGGGGTTTTTCTTTTCTTTTTTTTCTTTTTTTTTTTAATTTGTCTCCTTGAATGGAGAAGGATAGAAAAAGACCACAGGAGGCTTCAGTGATGATAGCGACTTCTATTTGTCTCAGGTTCAGAGACAGTAGAGCTGCTTAGGGACTTCAATTTATGTATTTTTGTAAAGAAACAATTGTTAAATTAATCAGGTATTTTCTGTTTCTCAGTGTTTTTAGACTTAGAGTATTTTAACAAGTTTCTGTTGCTCACTTTCAACATTTGCAACAGAATTTCATGCAAGAATTACTGATCAAAGTTTATGATAGTATGTTTCTACTTTTATATATATGCTAAATGGTCTTACTCAAGCACAGGATACCAACAGTACTGCTGCTGATTTCCTGATGTTTTGCACCCACCTGTGATTAGTAGAGGCCATTTTAATTATTTTCCTCAAAGCAGATTTTGCAGTTTGACCAGTTGTCACAAACTGGTTAGTGGCAGCAGCAGAGCGTGGTTTACAAGGAATGTAAATAAATGTATTCAGCCAGAGTTTAACGTGGAATGTTTTGGAGTTTTTTTTTCTGTGTTCCTCGTTCATTCAACACCCAGGATGGCCCTGATCTACAAGCACCATTTGGTGGAGAAGACTTTTGCCCTTCAGAGTACTTCTCACACAAAGTTCTCTGATCATTTTTTTTTCTCCTTTTAGAAAGTAATCCATACACTTGAGCTCTGATTTAATTGTTAAATCCCATGTTTCCCTACAGAACAAGCAATAACGAAAAAATAAATGAATTCTAAATTTTTGAAAAATATACTTTCACACGATCCATCAATGGGGCCAGCATAAATTACTGCCAACATTCATAAAAAGACAACAGCTACCCTTTACACGAACCAATGGAGGAAATGGGGACTGTATTAGATCTCAGTAAAATTTGCTGATTGTACAAGAAATCTAATATATGCCATGTTAAACTCACATTTCTGGTTGAAAGCATATGCTACAATTCATCAGCTCTTCTGTCCCTACATTATATGCCCTCTCTCCCTTCACTTACCTTTTCCTGATGCTGTGTCATCTTTTTTTCAAAGTCTTCCACCTTAGTGCCCATTTTTGCCATCTTCCTTGCTGCTACTTAAAACCTCCGACACAGAAATGCAGCTTCCTATCCTTACTCTTAACACATAATGTTCACATTGACAAATTTGTAGTCAATCATCAAGGGTATCTCAAAGTGTAAGAAAAATTAAATTTCACTCAAAAATACACCATATGCATAAAATTAGCACATATGAAGCCTATGTGTTCCTTCCTCTTCATGAGCCAATATATGTATGGTTACACAGGAACTGAGTACAATTGATGTTTTCCAATTTCACAATTTCTGCATTGGAAACCACGTAGATCTTGGGTCCTGAAATCTGATGGAAAGCTGCATTTTCAGGACCTGAATAATCCGAAATTAAGGGCGGGGGGGGGAAGGGATTTTAAAAATTTCATAGTAATTTTTCAGCATTGAATCCAGACACTTATTAATTCAAGTATTACTATGCAAAGTCTATGCAGAAGATATCGATGATATAATTATACAGATTTCATCACATCTTCCTAATAAGCATCTACCAGAAACACAAGCTTCCTAAATGATAGGTATAGAAAGGAAATACTCTTACCCTCAATAGTCTTGCAAGTATTTAAGAAGACTGGTATGGCAACGTATCTAAAAGCACCACTGAACTGTGTACTATTTCTGCAGATTACCAAAACTGGATTATGACCTTAAGTGGTAACCTGAAATCCACAACTGAATACATTTCTCTAAGTTCTTGAAGTTTACATGATTTATCTGGTTTTATTCTGGTGGCTCACAACCTGCTGTCGAAATACATGTATAAATTTTAAAATTAAATTCCACCACTAAACTACACCTGTTGTTAAGCATTTATAAATAAATAAACAAATAATTGAGTGCCAGTAAGTACCTAGCAAAGGACAGTTTGAAACATGCAGTTTTCCTCAGAAGAGGACACTTGGCATGGAAGAATTGCATACTGACGCCTTAGAAACAAATGCACCTTGGAAAACTGAGCACTGTGTGAGGTGATGTATCACATAAAAAGCAAACCAACAAAAAAGTATGGTACATTCAACCCACTCATTCAAATGGGTCTGAGAACTTGACTACATCACATTCTGAGAAATCTCTCAAAAATGGCACCAAGGGGTTCTGTGCTTATCCGCACTCACATTTCTTCAGCTCTGAGGGAAAAAAGTGTTTTCACAACTGCCATTGTCTCAACTCTCAGTCTTAAAATAGGATTGTTTTGTCTGACTTGTGCAGCAGCAACAGGTTGCACGCATCAATTTCTGACCTTTGCTTCAGCTTTGAAATATCACCAATTTCAAATTTACGTGTTCTAACATACTGGGCTGACCGCCTTGTGTCACAGAAGTAACAAAATTGGCCCGTTGCCTTCAGTGCAGCAGCACAGCAGAGGAAAACGTAGGCCTGTAGCTACAGGTTTGTTAAAATTTCCACTAGCGACATACAAGCTAGAAGAGCACACATCTTATTCTTCAGTCTCTCTTCTGACTCGGCAGTACGTTTTGAGGTGAAATGTAGTCAAATTTAGTCTTGTTGCTTTCCCAAGCATTTACACCTCTGAGAATAGTCAGTTATTCTGCTGAGGTGGCAGCTACTATTTTTACATCATTGCTTTTCAGAATAGAAGCACACTTTACATTCGTATCTTCCAAATTAAAAACATTTTAAAGCATAATCAAGTATAAATGAAGTAGGACTAAAGGTTACTTTATGTGAGGAAAACAGCCTTACGAGCCAGCTGAAAGACATGATGCAACCACCAGACACAGCCTCATGATTCCCATTGTATTCATTAAGGCATAATGGAAAGTTTTAAATTTATCATCTTCCACAGTGTTATAATATTCTGTCAATTTTGTAACATTAATCTTGCTACAAAGCTTTTTATAACATAGAATCACTTAAAATAGTGTCACAGCCTACTGTTTAATGCACATAAAGGTATGTTTCATTAACACTGCGAGTTTTTACTAGGACAAATATATAATGTAGAAAAAACTGAACATCTGTATATAATAGCAGTGATTCAAAAGCTTTTATACCAATAAAACTTAGAGTTTCATTTGAACACTTTCTTTCTTTACCTAGAGGATTCTAGAACATAGCACTGGAACAGAAACCCCGGAATCACAATCTGATGGAGCAGTGCTATAAAATGGGCAAATTTTTTTTTCACTTTCATTACTTTTATCAGTTGTTCTCCATCATAAATTTCTCAGTTGTGACTACAGTGCATGTGACGTAATGCTTTCACATACGAAAACCTTGGTCTGTCCTAAAACTTTTATGGATAAATATATCCACATTCTGGAAAATCTCATAGATTTATACTAGATTTTGAGGAAAAAAAAAATTATGGAAGATTTTGAATTTTGTAGAAGAAAATAAATCACTCGACCAAATGCTCTACAGAGTATTTTACCTAAGCACAAGCAGCTCATGGCATTCAGGTAGAGGCAGAACAGAAGGAAAAAATAGAACTGTAACTCAGTCTATAAATTAGACTGAATGGGACTCATCCACGTTTGTAAACACAGGTCTTTAATTTTTAAGAGTAATATACACTGTACTGGATTTTAGAAGATCAGATTCAAACCACTAGGATCTTCATGATTGCAAACACAGGTTCTGCTATCAAATGTCTGCCCATTTTTAAGGAAAGAGAGATGCAACTACCTTGAGATACCATGTATGTTCCAAACATAACATCAAGATGTCATTTACATCCTCAGGACATCTCCAAAGATGGATACAGTTAAAGCAAAACTTGTCTTGTTATTTCAATTTTAATTGACCTGTCTTCAAGGATATTAGAAATCTCCTTCAATATCTTTTGAAAATAGAAGGGAAATCAAAGTAAACAAATGTTAGAACTCATAACTATTGGCATCTTAATACCAGTGGTTGTTTCCTGTTTCACAAAGAGAAAACAGTTCCTACATTTTAACAATGCTTTTGATATTCGCTGTCAATCATTACTTTGTTTAATTTACTTTAGAAATCTGGCAGCTTTCCAACATAACACTAGTAGCACAGAATAGCAACACTGACAGTGACTTGTGTCATTAGGACAAATCCCGATAGTCAATACAATCAACTCACAGACTGGCGGATGACTGAAAAGCAATGGTACGTATTAATTTTGAGCTAAATCTTATCATCCTCTCTCAGACAGAACACCCACTCATGTAAGAGCTGACCCGTTACTCTAATGCATATTTGCAGGAGCAGACTGTTAAGAGCGAGCTTTGCTGTATATGAAGCTAATAGTTTAAGCCTTGAGCAGAGTTTTCCCATGAAAAGTTTCCTCTTCAGGATGGACATCTAACTAGGTGTAAGAGTCAAACTAGACTGTAGTCTAATCAAATAAAATATTTGGAAAAAAAAACCCCAACTCAAAACCAAAACTCTACCAGACCTGAGTAGACAAATAATTTTCTTTCAGGCTTCTGACTACTCCTATGTTGAAGTGCATATAATTTTAAAAAGCAAATAAAACTCATATCTGTATATTCGTCAAGCGCTGGAGAGAATCAGCATTTCATTGCACGTTCGCAATCATCTGCTTTGGTAGTTCTCACATTTCTTATTTTTCTACCACGCTAAAATCTTCTATTCTTTGCATTCTATCTTTCTATCCAAAAAAACCCAGCACATAATGGCTAGAAATAAGCAGACACCGACTCTTACTCTGACCCACAATTAATTTCCAACTTAATTAAAATCTTTATTAAAAATATATTTTTTAAAAACTCTAGAGGTCTTTCAAAAGTGATGAAAACTACTCTTTTGCTAAAAAAATAAAGGAAACACAATGAGTTTAATTTAGGTCACAGTGACATCAGAGAGGTTTATTTATTGCCAGCTTTGTTGCATCCAACAAAGCTTTAATCTGTGACATGCTGCAGCTTGTAAAACAGCAAAGTGGTATGGTATCAGAGAAACTACACCATGCCATACATTTCTAAAAATGTCTGGTGTCAAGCACATTACACTCAGGAACATCATCAAGAAGAAAGAGAAGGGATTTTTTGGGGGTTGTTTTTTGTGTTTTCAGTTTACAATTACAGCTGAAAACAGCCTTTGAAAATTCCTATAAAGACTTCACATACTGAGAGACAGCTGTTTTTATGTAGTTGGAGATGATGAGAGTACAAGTTTTTATAAAGCTGAAAATTAGGGCAGACCTTAGATTTTACAAAGGAAAAGGGTGAGAATCATGGCTTGCTTCCATGAACCACAGAGCTCATCCAGCATCAGACAGATACATCTCAGTAGGACAGAAGGGTGGGAAAATTGGAAGATTTCAGCATGTACTGGACAAGAATTATTTTGCTTGTTCAAGTCAAGGTTTCATCAGGTATTATGGGAAACGATGGAGTGCAGTGGCCAACTCCACTGTGGGCTTCGGGTACCAAAACCTCCTCCAAATCCAGCCACGTTTGGTTGACCTCCTGCTACTCCAAGTCTTTTGGGAGCACCTTGGGAAGTGCGAAGCCATTGCAGATCGATTAACAGAGCCTGGAGAACTGCAGTGGCCCGATAGACGTGTGGCTACTGAGAATGTGACTGAGAGTAACGTTTTAACAACTGTTACGCCTGCCTGAAAAGAAAGTTCCTCTTAATTTTAACCAAATGCATATTGGGAAGTACATGTGTTTGTAGTTCAGCTGCTTCTTAATTACACTTAACATACGCTACCGTACTTCGGACTTCTTAAAATATCAGACTTACTCAAATGCATATGCCAGCGATAGTTTGTATCTAGAGGTTAATTTAACCTGCGTTCAGCTACCAATGCGAAAAGTGACAATGCTTGTGAGAAGCCCAGATTTCCCTGTTTGTTTCTAAACCTCCCCAGCATGGTCTAATTCTAATAGGGAGTCATTTACAGTATAACCCTGTGCTGCAATGTTTAATTGTAGACAAATAAAGACTTTGATTTTGACCACCACACTTTAAAGATATTTTCTAAAAAAATAGATCATTCCACTGCTATCACAACTAATAAAAAATAGTTTACTATGGATGCATGGTTAGTGTATTTCTTTAAATTAAGAAGAAATGAGATAAGACTTCCCTAGAGCTCGAATAGAAGATATCTAAATACAGAGGGGTGCAGAATCCCTGTGTGTTTTGTGTGGGTTTCTTGTGTTTTTTTTTTTTACTTTTAAATCAAACTGCTCAGTCAAATAAGTATTTTATAGGAAAAAAAAAATTAAAACTTATAATTTTTTTAAAAATCAGGTTTTATTCAATTAGTGGGGTTTTTAAAAAATATTTGCTGTTTTTAATTTACTTTCACATGAAATCATATTGAATAAAATAAACCTGTCATTTATAACAAAATTCAGAAAGAAAACCAGAAAATCCCCTAAAGAAAAAAATAAGACTATATGCTGAAAATAAAATATCACAGACTTGATAAAAAATTAAAGCAAGAAAAAATGGTAATATGCCTTTCATTTCATGTCTGCAGTTGATAATTTACTAGAAATTGGTTTTTACAAAGTTACTTATTTTGGTATTGTATTCAGACAAATATCTGTACAGTCTTATAAGAGAATGACTGCTGGTTTGTGATTTTAATAGGTTCTCAGAATAAGAGTCCACAGTTGTCACAGCAGAGCAATACCAACTTACAGTATGATTTTACTGACATCAGTAAAATATCAGGCAAACTCAGTTTGACTCAAATCAGCTATAAGCACTATTTTTTTTTTCTAAACCTAATATTATTATAATGCGATTTTTCATTATTAGTCCAATTCAACTTGTATTGAAGTCAACGAGATTATACTGAGTTCTATAAGTATTAGATCAGGCTCTACGATGATGCTACAGCTACAACAAAATGAGTCGTGTCAAAAGGACTAAGATTAAGTACATCAAGCTTATATTGTTAACAAATTATTAGTTTATTAAAAACTGAGTCTCCAAATTCTCATTTACTTTTCATCTGTTTGTTTATTGTATCTCAGCTGGTATAATCAAAATAACTCTTCATTTTCATTTTACATGAGCTGTTTCAGTCCCTTTAATTTTCATGTTTTTGTCCACTGGCGTAATATTCACAACAGTTTGCCAATGTTAATGGAAGATGTTTAAACTCAAGTAAAATATATGCCTTATAATTTTGCGTATGTTACAGCAAGGGGAAGAGTGATATTGACCTTAAAAGATTTTACAGTACTTATACAAAATTTCCAGTTTAGGCACTGGTCAACTGATCAAGACCTCTTTGAAACCTGGTTTTGTAAGATTTTCTTTTGATTTCCTTGTGATTTAGACAAAATATCATACCCCTCAGTTGGCAGAAAATGCTGAATTAGGTCGACTTAATATTATATGTGATAATAGTGGAACCACAGAACAGCGAGAGATGGTAAGACCGATATAATTGTTTTAATGTAACAGGCAAAATGTTGCACATGTGGAACAGAAGAATTGAGAGCAAAGAGGAATATTATATGTCTGAGAAAATAATGAAAATCCAGCTAAAATTCATGGTCTTTTTAATATCACACATTTTGCTAAAATGCCAAGTGATATTCAGAGTGCTGTGGTGAGTCTTAAATCATATATATTCTGTCTACTGTAAAAACTGCACATTCAAAAATAATTAAAGCCAATATGCCTAAACTACAACATACAAACTGATGTACAATCTCATTAAAAATATACTGAGATTTCTGTAGAAAGCATCCCAGGATTCAACAGGAAAACTGAATATTTGGGAGTATTATATAGTATTTATCACTATTTTAATGTAATGTTTATCACAAATGTGCCAGCAGAAGCTTTCTTCTCAGAAGGCTCTCTTTGAAATGAAACAAAAATTAGCACATGGAAAGTGCTTAATTGTTGTTCTCTTCCTATTTTTAAGTGGAGGAGGTACATAACATTACCAAGATATGCATGTATTTTTAATTAAGATAGTATAATTTGAGGTTGTGATTCTTAAGCCAATTTACTATTTCAAAATGCAGTTCTCCTTCTAAATATAAACACAAGAGGATCACAGTACTGTTGCACAAATCGTTATGCTTTAAACAGCTGTTCATTTATGGTCTCTATCATTTTGGAAACAATAGGAACATGAACAATTGACTTTATGCACAGAAACGTATTCTTCTGCCAGGTATGTTCCCCTAATTGGTCATGTTTCTATTATGTCTTAACTTTTTGTGACCTGGAGATTAATTTTCTTAAGATGCTTCCAATGAATTCTAAAGAAGTTTCATTATTATTTTTAAGTAACTGGCACTAACTACTTTAAAAAAAACAACTAAAAAATAACAACAACAAAAAAACCAAATTACAAGAACTCTGAAGTCTAAGATCCAAATAAGTATTCCCATTTTGCATGGTTTCATCCTAACTCTTCAGATTGACAAAACAGTAGATTTTCAGTACAGCAGATTACTTGTATTAAACTACATTTCAGATATATTTCAGTCATGTTTTATTACCATTTAAAATCAAATGAAATCAGAAGATTTAGGAGATTAAATACCATTTGAAAAGATTAGACTAGCTTTCCTATTATAGTGTAGTTTTATTTCTAAGTTTTCTTTTCAGGCTGTCCATACCAAAATATGCCCCTGCCAGCAACAAAAAAGTATTTGGTAAGTTTAGATCACGGACTACCTATTATTTGCTACAGAATAACTCTGAAACCACTCTTGAATAATAATTTCCATGACATAAATACCGTAGAGACAACCGTAGTTGATCTAAAAAGTAGGATATATTTCCATGTCAGATCTGGTCTGATGGACCATCAGGCAGATGACAGCACCATCAGTGATAAACCACTACCAGTCTCAAAACTTCAGAAAGAAACAGATCTCATTCTCAAACATGGTGGCAGTGAAACTAGTATGGGTACCCAGAACATATGCACAGGTTTTTCTCCTACTCAATGGCAAATGTTTACTTTATCAATTAATCTTGAGTACTTCCCTGTTCAGCAAGACTGCTCAGCTAGTGCTAATAAAACATCAAATTTTAACATTGAATTTTGAAGGACTCGTATTTCTAGACTTTCTTCCAAGCTGCAAGGCTGAGGGTGCTAAACACACTTGCTCTTCATATACTTACTTATCTCCCAGGGTGTTGTCTGCTCTTTTAGCTGGAAGCAAACATCTAGTAAATTCCTATTTATCTCCTTGCCAATCAAGAAGTGAATGACTGACAGTAACAGAGCCTTATCTAGGACTCCTGTCTGTGGTGCATTCTGCTAAATGATGTCATCGCTCTAGCAAAAGAAAATAAGCAGATTATTACAGTGACTAGAAGCAAACTAAACATTTGGATTTTTGCATGGACAGATTTACACACTGTCTGTCAGATAAAGCACAGTTTGCCTGCTGCTTACACAACAAGAATGTGCCTGACAGCTTCTTCCCAGCTTTAGTATCTGATTACATAAATAGGCCATTCCCCACCATTCCTAAAGACTGACAGTCTGTCTTAGTTTAAAGAGCAATTTCTGACTATCAGCCTTCCTGTCTTGCACACGAGGCTGATTATCATCAGGGCACTTCCTGGAGGTCCAATCAGTTGGTTTTTCTCTGGAACTCAGGATGTTACAAAAAACTTGTAGCCACGAGAACATTAAGAAAATGAAAAAGTCTTCAGTAAAAATTTACCAGCAGTGACCCAAAGCTTACATCCCCCATTGCAGTGAAAACTCTCACTGACTTCTTCGAGCATGCAGATAAAGATTTTAGGTGGCTGCTATTTGCAAGCAACACAATGACTATATCTAAGGAAAGAAAAAAATCTTAAAAAAAGACAAAGAAGAAAACCAAAACAAACTGAAAATTAAATAAAAAAAACACCAAAACCCCCACCCGCCCACAGGTAACAGCTAACTCCTCCTCTCTCCCATAAAAAGGCACCTTTTTCATGAGTGGGTCTCAGGAATTCATACAGCACCTCCATTGTTCAAGTCTGCAGTCGCCTTCCCAAATTAAACTTGAAAACTGTCACATGAAAGATCTTCATAACCTGGTGTATCTTTTTGTATTAGTTGTGCAACTGTTAGTCTTTTTTAATAATTCTGCTTTTCCAAATCATACCTCAATAAAACTATGCTCTAAATTAGATGCATTTTACTGTTGCTAGTTGACTCAAATATTTTTAAGGTATAAGCATGTAAAAGACATGCCATTTTTCACAGCTAAATGTATGCAGGTGTTAATGAACTTATTTAAAAAATGGTTCTGAGCACCGAAAAGGGTAAACACATAATAACTCTGCTGTTTACAATGGTAAACAATTGCAAGTCATAACCACAATATTGTTCCTAGTTATTTCAGCTATAACTTGCAAGGCTTCATAGCCAGACAAACCAGATGAAATATGTTGCTGCAGGTCTGCTCTGATGGATCCCTCTGAAATATCCACATTATTGCTTTTATTTTATTATGTACCACACTTCATAACTGTACACAGCAGAGTACAATAAAAACTGCACTACACTCCTTTAAGTACTTATTAAATAGGTCAAAAAGTTACCATAACAAATAACTTGCTCTACTCAGGGTCCATTAATAACACATCTTGTTGGGACTCTAAAACAAACATATTGGGGGGGGGAGGAAAGAACAGTGGAGAAGTGTCTACTATTTGGTGCTACCGCACAACAGTTTGCACTTACAGAGTTATTAGTCACAGCATTACTCAGTCAACTGCTGTTCTAAAGTATTAGAATTGACACAAAATGGAAAATTGCGTTATACACAGGTTTGGGGGAAGGGAAAGGGCAGGACAGTATTTTGGTCCTACACGTAAGTCCATCTGATTTGCGAAGGTAAGAAACGCCACAAAGCCTAGCGCTAATTTGGGGTCCAGAGTTTTCCTGCTGTTAGGAGCCATGAGATCGAGCATTGTGATTCACCTGCACAAAACTTTTTTCCCCCTCACAGGAACATTCCTAAAATACTAATTCCTCGATCTAGGCAGAAGACTGGAAAGGAGAAAAATAGCAGACCCCAGCAGCAGACAAGGATGTGAGAGAGCTGGAGATAGGCAGGAGGCTGCTTCAAGGTGCGGGAGCTGCCATAGGCAGACGCTGCAGAGGGGTAGGAGGAGATGGCGGCCAGATGAATGAAGGGAATCAGGGGAGGCTAAAGGGAAACAAGGTCCCCGAGGTACGTGGAAGCACAGAGGGGATTGAAACAGAGGAGGGAAAGCATTGTGAACCAGAACACAAAGCAGTTTTGGGAGCCCTCGTGGGGGAAGGCAGCTGTATTCCTGGCACGTGTCAGGTGCACGTTGACATCTGGAGTGCTTGAAGTCAGCCAGGGACCAGGTGAGAGAGCTGCCATAGTTAAGATGTGTGGATATGAAGGCAGTAATCCAAACTTTATCACGGAAGTCAGAGAGGCAAAGACAGACCTAGACAGTGCAGAAGAAATGGCAATAGGCAGATTTACAGATGGTTGAGAAGTGGAAGAAGGAGAGTTCATGGTCAGGGAAAGACGTTAAGGTTATGGTAGAGACAAATGGAAGACCTGGATGAGGGGAGAGAAAAGATGGAGCTATGCTTGAAGATGCTCTTCTTGCTCAAAGAAACCCACATAAAATATAAAAGACTCTTGCAGAAGAAAAAATAGATAAACACACCTAATAGTGACACAAAACACAGACACCAACAGAATTTAAAACATGACGTATATATAGCAGAAATTATGTTACACTTGGTCAAACTGATTTACCTGGAAGAAACTGAAGCCCTTGATGACCTCATTATTTTAGTCTTGTTAACTTATGGAGTGCTATATTATTTGAAAGCTTAAGAAAAGAAAAGAGAAAAGAAAAGAAAAGAGAAAAGAAAAGAAAAGAAAAGAAAAGAAAAGAAAAGAAAAGAAAANAGAAAAGAAAAGCTTGAAGTCTGTGGAACTGAAAAATGCTCCAGAATTTTTTTCCTGAGATGTATATGTTGATTACCACTGTTGCTTTTCAGGAGCATAAGTGATGGAGGATCTGTTACTTTTTTTTCCTGACTTCAAATGCCTATCTGCCACTTAAAATGATGTGGAAACATACACAATAGGAAGGGTTTTGTTATTTTTGGTGGACAGTCTAGTTTCTGAGAAGTTTTAGTTGCTAAAAAGTATACTAATCATATATATCTGAAACTGATTACCCCCCCAAAAAAAATAAAAAAAAAAATCAGCAAAATGAAACAAATTAGTCATAAATCACATTAATAAGTGGGGTTTTAACTATCTGTAGCATGTAGAATATTAACATCTGATGTGCCTATGAATAGTCATTCCTACTAGTATACATTAAATGTTGTAATTGGTTTAAATCAGCATGGGCCATCTGTCTTTAATACTCTTATTACAAGGCAGTAAGCAGAGAACTATTAGAGCTGCAGTATAAGCTGTAAGATCTTTACCCGTTCTTAAATCATTTAAAAATAATGAGAGCTTTAGCCTTTATCTAATTAACGAGTGCCTTCTTTGAATTAGAAAAACTGTATCATTTAGCCCACGGTTGTTTAGTAAATTGGCTTGGTGGCATGTAAGCTAATGCAGGGTAGCAGTTGCAGTGTCTTGTTCCTGGCTTCTTATTACTTGAATTATAATTCAATGATCACCTTAGATCATGGGCTATTCATAAATCAGAAGCCTGACATCAGATGAAAAATTGTATTAATATATGAAACTTATTATATAGTACAAACTGCTCTCTTGATAAATTACATTGTTCAGGCTTGACAATGATTGCATTTAAAACATTATTCCTGTTTGCTGTTTTACAGACTGAAACCTCTTCATGAAAAATTTACAATGCTCCTCTGTGTTTTGGAGTCAGAGGGCAATAGAAGCAAATGGCAGACATAACACCATACTTTAGATTTGCTGGCAGCAGCAGAGGACAGAAAACACTTTTAAGTGTAGCAAAAAAACCCCTCAGCTGCATTCTTAGTATCTACATTTCCAGCCTTATGAAGATACTAATTGTCCTCTGCAGCAGAAGCACAGTAAATAATGAAATTTTAATTTCAGCTTTCTGGATTGCTTTCTTCTCCTATATAGGTGCATGTTTCACAGAAATTTATAGCTTTAGAGGAAAAAATAAAGGGACAAACCCATGAAGTTTAATTTGAATTGAGGCCGAGCTCCTTAGATGATGCGTTATGACAAATGCTTTTTGCCAAGGCTGACTGGGTTACTCATGCTGTAGTTCCATATTATTTACATTAATTACATGAAGGCTGCTTTGTTAATGGTACATTCTGGTGTGGGTCGCAGCATGATATGCTAATGATCTAAGAAAAATCTGCATCTCCAATATTTATGATAATTTGAGAGAGGAAACAGGATTGCCTTTATTTCTCTTTCTTCAACAGAATAGAACAAGCAGTATAGAAACAATTGTACTCATGGGTCGGGGGAAAAAAGTTCTAATCAAGCTGACGTTTAGGTGTTATAAATGGAGGAGAATAATTTATTGTTTGGGATCTTGTCAGACCCTGTGACAAAGTGATAATACAACATTTCTCTGGATTTCCTATGTTAAGAAGGCTGTACCAAACTGAAAGAAAAGGAATTTTAAGATTAATAAAACCTCAAAATTTCTTCTTGCTTCTTCTTGTAACATTTTCTCACGTCAGTAGCAACTATATGGCAAAACATTTAATTCAGCCCATGTTCAAGTTTCTGAAAAGGAAGAATATTACTATACCGTTAGATATCACTTCAGGGGGAAAAAGGCTGCTACTGTCTTTCTCTTCATCTTGAGGTCTTATTAAGCCAAATAAAATCCAAGAGAAGATTGTAATATAACATTGTGTTTTGCATCCAAATATTGCAAAAACAAATATTAAAAATGGCAAGGGTTTCTCCCCGCACCACCCCCCCCGCCCCCAGAAAACCAGAAAACAAAATCAGAAAAAAAAAATCTCTCCAGAAAGTAAAAATAAATAAATAACATTATTCATCAAGGATGCCTACTGCTTCAGAGTACAAGCTCTAAACTGAGCCACACAGACTTGTGGAATGCTCCTATGCAACAGAAATTAAAGAAAAGGCTTATTCCAAGAAGTTGCTTCCCTTTAAATAACTTGCTGCCTTTATATGTTATTTCAAACAAATGAACTAGAGTGCTAGTTTGTCTTTCCTGGATATCAGGCATTATAAGAGCATGAGATAACTACATTTGCTTTGATATGAGACTTTCCCTCTCAGTTATCTCTTTGCAGTCTCAATGGGAGTATTGCTGGAAGAAGCAAGCTACTTTCATTGTAAAGCACTGACTTATCAATACTTCGAAAAAACCAGCAGGATTATTACCATCTCAATCAGTTATATGATTGTGAATTTTACACTCAGAATATGAAGCACTGGTTTCTACTTGAGTTCAGCTTTATAGACCGCTACTTATCTCTAATTACAAACCAAGCTGATTTAAATAACAGCATTATTTGTCTGAAGTGAAGAACATAAATGCAAGCACATGTGTTTGGCCTCTATTTGGTCACTAATTTATCTTGTTGCAGTTGAAATACGAAAAAACCCAAGTAATATTAAATCTGATTGACTGTCATGCACTGATTTTAGTGTGCAGTAGAGCAACAATGCTGCAAGTGCTTAGCTACAAACACCATGTAGCTTTCCTTCGCGGGCTCCACTTCAAACCTCCTAACGTCCTGTGGCAATGCCATACATTTTGTAAGCTTTGGAAGGTGGGTGAACAACATGCTAGGCAGTGTTGGAGTAGAGGATAAACTTTGAGTTACTTTTTAAAGACTCCTGATATCAAATTTCTAACAAAACAAGCTGCATTCTCTGGGAAATAGAGCAATTCTGAATCCTCCATGTGTACCATGTGTCCTTCGTGCCAGCTAAGAGCAGTGGCTGTAGGAGAAGTGATTGAATGCTCTTTATTATGAAACAAGGTACCTGTTTTAGAATAATTTACTTTACAACTGCATGTGCATTAATGTCTTTACACTTGCCTTCTACCACAGTGACCTGAAATTTCCAAGGACCACAGCTGGATACAGAGTAAGAACCTGGCTGTGTTCATCTTCTAGTCCTATTTCAATCTTGCTGCGCTATTCTTGTAGTAAAAAAGAAGCATGAAGCACTGCTTTTAATCACAAAATAATGAAAGGTAGCCTCCATAAAGACAAATTTGTGTGTTGCAGCATCACTACGAGCTCCACCATAAAGGCTGTTTCAAAGATTAGAGCACCCGATATGCTGTGCCTCTAACAACCTCCATCCATCTAATTCTTCTGCAAAGAGATGGCAGTTTCATATTTTGCCCTATTGGATTCCGGAAGCAAAGCTTACAAAAAACCAGCCCTTATATTTCTGTCACTTAACTGCATCAGAGAGCACTGTTACACCTAGCATCTGACCTGAAATCAAGAAGCCCAGTTGCTTGAAGACAAAGCCAGCATACAGCATACCGACTGTGTCCAGTAAGTTAAGGAATACACTAACCAACATCAGCATTATTATTTACAAAAGATGCTTTCATTTTTCTAGGAATTCTTCCTCCAAAGTATTGACTACATCAGGCCCTGCATAACTTATAGCATCTCGTAATGTTGACTTCTAAAGCTAACCTGGCTACAGTTTAAATAAAGGTTTTATTGTACCACTTTGAGAAACTTCAATAAAGATTTCTTTCTGTGGAATCACAGGTCAGATAAGAAAATAAAAAGGCCAAAACCAGAATAAGTTTTCAACTGTACACAATGCGTAAGGCAAGGTGCTAAGCTGCATAAGGCACAGCAACTGTACAGTGGTTTCCATTCTTTTACTAATAAAGTTCAAGTCCTTGTCTTGATATTCAAAGCCCATCAACACATTACCCCTTTTCAACTTTTCGTAACAGTGACCCAACATGACAATTATGTTCCACAAACACAAAATACAACTTCAGAACAAAAGGGCAGCACGACACTGAAGACGATGCGTATTTTGCAAAGAGCTGAAAAACTCCATAGAACATATTTCCACATGCAAATACTCTTTGTATTAACTTTCTCCTTGAACATTTCTTTGTATATAGATAGATAGGTTACAAAAAGGAAATCAGCAAATAAGCACGCAGAAAACTTCTTCCTTTCTCCCAAAATGGCAAAAATAAGCTACTTAATCTATTCCAAGGAGAGGATTTTTTCTTTTTTTGTATTTACAAATTCTGTATTTTCCCATGTATAATTCATAACACACAGAACATGAACCCTCAGGTAACCAAAACTAAACTACAGGCAGGATGCTCTTGCAGGTAGGAAGTAAACCATGAGAGACAAGAGGTTATTCTGGTAGAGAAGGCTTGCAAACTCCTGTAACAGTATGCACACAGTATTGATGCTGAATTGTAGGTTCAGGTTTTGTATTCTATTTGTTTGCTTCTATTTCCTCCTCAGGTATAGGTTCTGTATGTGAAACTATAATATTGGCAGATGTTCAGATTGGTGAGAGAGAATTTTCTGTGACTACCCAAAAAAATGAAGATAGAAAACCCACATATCTTCACATTGGCCAAATACTGGCCACAATTTAGACCTAAAACTTCAGAAAACATTAAGATTTCTCTTTTCCAAAACAGAGACACAGATTAAGTCGTTAAAAGAGCTAGCTAACTAGAATCAACCCATAAAGTTGCACTGTAACTTCTTTTTACCTTCCATGCATTTTAGACGAATTCATAATGAAATTACATTACATCAAGATATAATATTTGAAATAGCAGCATAAGGTATACTATTATTGCTATGCAAAGCAACATGAAAACATCTTAATTAAGATTTAAGAAGTTACATCAGAAAAAGAAATACTCTGTTGAAAACATTCTATAACAAAGTCCTTAAGTAGACCCATTTTTAGCCAAGATGACCACAAAGTCTGAATACCTTGCCAGATACTATTTATTCTAAATGTAAACAATAAGACATAATTTTACTTAAAAACTAACCTGACTTAGAAAAAAGTCAAAAACATATAGTGCAGTATCATATAGCATCATTAAAAATAAGCATGTTGAATAGAAAACAGGACTTTATTAGATAAGGCACTATACTGAGAAGCCTATGAGAACAATAAACAGGAAAATGTCAAATATCAGTTAAAATATTGGAAGACTGTAAGATCACAAGGCTGTGAAGCTGTTGAAGTTTAATGACTAACAGATGTACAAACTACTTTCATATATGTAGCAATGCCTGCAATTTTATGACTCCAGTTTAAAAAAAAAAAGTTTGGTATGGACATGATACTGTTGTTTTGTATGATTACGAATAGTTATTACAGATATCTGACCAAAAAAATAATTAATACATCATATTTTTGGGGAACAACTGAAAAGGGATTGTGTTCAAGTCTATCTGAAGTTAAGGTCACTTCTGTAAACAGCCAGAAGTATGAACAGTTGAAGCGAGCATGGAATTTCACAAACCCAGTCAAAGGACAGCAGAGAAGACCAACACAGAAAGTAGCCACTAAAAACATGCGAAACAGAAAGCCAGTAGCCCCAGCGGATCTGCAGGAAACATAGCCAGAGGAGGCTTGGTATGTCCTATCCAAGCATCAATCTAAGCCAAAAGTTAAGAACAAGAGGACAATGCCCGAAGTCATGGACACATTCTATGTGCTCCAACCAATTTTTGCTCAGATCACAGAGCAAAACCCAGCAGAACGCCTGATAAAACTACTAGTTTTTGTTCAACATGTTGTTCCTGAGACAAAAACAACCAGGAGAGAAAGTCTGAGCAGTAGTGTTGTCACCTGGCTAGCATGAGCAGCCCCTGCCTGATAATAGCTTCAGTCTTGTCACTGACAATCACCTATTAATGCTGTCTTTTAAAATCTATCTAGGGAGACTGATACAAAATCCAAAAAGAGATTAGGAATACAGCTGTCATAACACTATGAGTGAATCATGCGAACAAACTCTTTATTTCAAGAAACTGGTTATTGCAACCGTGAAGCTGAGCTGGAGAACCTACCCTCATGTCAGCTCTCACAAATGAGCAAGAAAATGCTCCCTGCACACATACTCCTGACCCAAGGGACAAGTTGGTAAGCCAAATTAAATATTTTCCAGGGACTTCAGTTAAAACTTCCTGAAATTCTCACCTGCTTGGAAGTCCTACTAGGAAGTTTAGCCACAGCTATCTACAAGCCAGATCAAATCACTATATAATTGAAATACTATGCAAGAGAAATTCATTACACTGATTAAAGCAGTATTCCTACTTTACTAAACCAGTACCAGGAGCCTGGAACCTCTTATTAACAAATAAGGACTGAACTTTATTATTAATAAATTATTACTTTATTAGCAACAAAGCTATGAAACACACTCAGTGGTTGCAAAAGCTCAATATGAAAAATCCCATTCACGATCAAAAGAACTCATACCATCTGAACAAAAGTAAAGCAAAGCTTTGAATTGGTAATAACAGTATAAGTATTACAAGCTCTGATTACAATGGCATAAAGATTTATGGCTGGCCAAATACTAGACAAATTAGAGATCTTCAAAATTATGATTTTCATATTAGGTTTTGAATTTGAATGTGATAGAGTTAGGTATCCACAAGAGACAATGCTCCAGTAGTAAGTTACATCTTAGCTAAGTGATTTTGAACTGCTGAACTACCATTATTTAAGAATTGAGCAACTAAATAATACTTTTTCAAACTCATTGTATAAGCATTTGGTTAAACTTACAGGAGTCAAATATCGATATTGCTGATATACATCACTGATAGGAAGGAAATGAAGAGCAGCATAAGGAATGATAGTTTGTATCAACATTGAAATCACCAATTTGACCACAAAAATAAAAGATCTGCCTTTCTAACAGATTATAACGTCAAGTTAGCCAGATTCATTATTCCTTAAAGACTGCAATGCCATGTGTTGATTTACATTTCTGATACTGTCTGAACTCTTTTCTGATACTCCTGCATTTTGTATCATTTAACTGCTTTAGCTAATACAATAGATGCAATTATAATGATTGCCCAGTCTCTGTATTAGCTAAGAAATGCAAATTCAAAGAAAACTGAAAAACCTAGGAGAAATCTTTAGTTAAATTAGTTAGCCATCATGTGTTTTATAATGGGCCCACACAGTTCATAACCATTTATATAAACATTCACTGATTGCTAGTTAAAGCTAGTACGACAATTATTCACAAGCTGATGGAAGTTCCTGCTCAAATTCAGTGATGTCTGGGGTTAGTTTAATCAAACAAAGGTTACGATGAAGGTTTATTTCTTTAATAATAAAGAATCCTCACCACTCACAACAGCATATATAGAAAATAAATTTTGCTCCCTTGGGCATGAATACCTCTGCTCAATGAACAATGGCTTTCACTCTGCTAATTGGAGAACGGAGAGGTAAAGGTCATGTGTAAAAACAATAGGGGATATAAAAATAATGCAAACTAAGGAAATTACAGCATTTTCCAATTGTCAGCGTGACAGCTACCAGTGAGAAATAAGGACATCCCATACATGTGCCCTACTGTGCAGGCTGGGTAACAAGACAGTCTGCACTCCGGTATGCTGGCAGTATGTAAACATGTTTCCTTTCTAGGGACAACGGGGCTATGCCCCAACAAAAGTGATAATCTCTAGAATTATGTTGACCTGGAATCTAACTAATCATTTCAATAAGAGGAAATAGGAAGTGGGAGGAAAGGACAAAAAGAGAAAGAAAAGGTTATGAATTAGGTCATTGAAGTGCAACCATTTGAACCACTCTTCTGTTCTGAGCAAATGAATTTTAATGTTCTTTTTAGTTCTTGTTCATATTTAAGTACTACCTTGTTTAGCAGTTTGGTTGCGTGAAAAATAAGACCAGGGATTTGAGCAGCATTGTGTACCTAACTTGTTTTCCATGGATTAGAACAGACAAATGCAAATTATAGTAAAACATTCAGAAAAAAAGTACATGCAGGCAAACTATCATTTAACTTTTTGAAAAATCCTTATGTCTATAGTTGTGTCCTTTTTTTAATTTAAATGACAGATGCAGATGTTGTTCTTAGTAGTTAGTACTCATTAATTTATTTTTAAATGTTTGTACACAGGTTTCAGACCACATTAAGAGAAACAACATTTTCAAATGAAATTACAGTAAGGAATTTTTAATCAAGTTTCCTTCTTCCTCCTGGTCTTTGCCCTTGCATCTATTTTAAATAGTTGCCTTGAAAATGCATATACCTCTGAAGAGCTCTAGATTGTGATTTTTTTCAGACTTGCAAAGGGTTGTCATGTTTCAGCTCTTTTCCCCCTACTTACTTGTCCAGTCTTCAGTGTTCTAAGACATGCACTTAAAGGATAATAAAGGAAGACCACATTATGTGTCAAATTAAATGTTGTTGATACTTGCTTTAAGTGTACATGCACTGACATTCTGTTATGGATCAGCTGCCGGACAATAATACTTGCACATTCCCCGCCTGACAGATTGTTCTGTATTTTGTTTGAGATGCTCTAATGTTTTTGACGACCCATACAAGGCCACACATTTCAGCAAATTTTCCAAATTAATACTGAGACCAGTTTACAATGTTTTCTTCAGTAGCGCTCACTCTTACTGATTGTGTCCTAAATAATAAACCATGGCCTCAGGCAGTTTTTCTCAGAATGTTTATGATGAGAACTCATTCATCTAAATCTACTGGCCAATGGAATAAAATAAATCAAGAATTTCCCAAAATATAACAATATTTGTGTTCTCTAGATAATTGATGACTGCAGCTGCACTAATTAAAACCCATGTGAGTTTCATTAATCTTGGTCACTAGGTCCAATTGCTGTACACCACACCCTGATCACTGCATATTGCCCTTGTGTCACATTCAGGTGAGACTTGACTTTTAGTTAGAATCTCACAATATCATTATTATATGTTTAAAATCTGAACTATCATAGATGCACAATAGGTGTATGCATGATACGTAACAATTCACAACAGGTAAGCTCAATAATAAACTTAAAATATTACTGAAGACTAAACTATTTTCAGTAAATTGCTTGCCAATACTTTGCCACCCCAAAGAAGACAGTGAGGTATGGAGAAGGGTGAAGACTACCTGTGATAAAAAACTGTCTATCCAGAGGAAAAGAAAAAGAAATTAATTTTTCTTTAATGTCACTACATTGGCATTTTGTTTGCATACCTACACTTTTCTCTACTGGAAATCAAAACTAAATCTTCACTAGAGTATTTCTAGGCATTAGCTGGATCATACATATATTTTTCTGTATCAGAGAACATTTTTATAGCTGTAGATATGCTTTGCTTGTTAAAGAAAAAGAAATGTGTCAAAAACTTGTGGTTCAGATAAATATCTACAGAAATAGCCATAACTAATGTTAATAACTAAGCTGCCTTGCAGATCATAAATACTAGGAAATATAAATAACTCCTAGAGACAACTGCACAATCTATATTTGAGGAAAGGCAACATTTGAGTAATCAATCACATGAAGCCAACACTGTCATAAGCTGAGTTTATGAAAATACTTGTAAACATTTATTAAATGTAAATCCCTCTTCAAAACGTGTGTTATCAGAGATCCTCATTTTTTCATGCAATTTGGAGTACGTAATATACAGCAGCGGATGAATATACAAAAGCCTTGTTGCAGGAGCTGCTTCCTGTTGGTCTCTCAAAGTACTGGCAGTGATACAATTTCTTTCGAACTAATGCCGTATAGAACATGTTCTAGACAATAACTGATAAAATTTAAAATCTGGCTGTATCATCCTTACCCAACAAAATAATTCTTGCTATTAACACTACTTCTTTTACAAGATTAAGGACATATTTTGCTTTCATTTGTTGACTGAAGTCAATGGAATAAGTAATAACTCATGTAACTGGAAACAAATTTTGGACCATTATGTACAGGCTTATTTTTGCACCATGATAAAGCTTTTGTCAAAATAACTTAAAAGTTGGCATGCATATTTAATAAATGCTGCACTGCAGAACGCTTCCACAGAACAGCTTCGTGCTGCCCCTTTGGAAGGTTTTTCCTATGTATGGGAAGGAAATTTTGCAAATCTCTCCAGAGGAACGCTGCTGTGTGTTCACACCTGTGCCCTTGGGCCCACGTGATCTGCTCCTCTCTAGTTTTCTACTTTCTTTCAGGCCTCAGGTGATCAGTCAGCTTCCAGCCAGCCACCAGGGCTCTGACCACAGCAATCGCTTTTCCTATCAATAGCTATTTGGCATACTCAGACCTAACACCCACGGA
Organism: Burhinus bistriatus; assembly: GCA_013397275.1. Classification (NCBI taxonomy): domain Eukaryota; kingdom Metazoa; phylum Chordata; class Aves; order Charadriiformes; family Burhinidae; genus Burhinus; species Burhinus bistriatus. The sequence continues at coordinate 461,819 of VYXH01011459.1, read as the reverse complement.
CCACCTTCCTGTTTACCTCCTTGACAAATTAGCTCCCCAAAAATTTCTCCAAGAGCTAAACACAAGCTAGGTGAGGATGGGTTCCCAAAATGAGAGACAGTAATGAAAGTAATACTTGGAGGTGTTGGTAGATGAGAAGCTCAACATGAGCTGGCAACATGCCCTTGCATCCCAGGAGGCNAGGCCAGGTTGGATGAGGCTTTGAGCAACCAGGTCTAGTGGGAGGTGTCCCTGCCCACGGCAAGGGGGTTGGAACTAGATGATCTTTAAGGTCCCTTCCAACCTAGACCATTCTATGATTAGTAGGGCATTATGGATGCCATACATAATGGCATTTGAAGGTCTGAGAAATATGTGGAAACGATGCTACAGAACAGTCAAACAAATCAGCTCCTTCTGACTGCAATGAATTTCTACCTCAGTGGGGACTGATGACCCACAGTCCAAACTGTTTGCAGGCTGCATCCAGCCTGTGAGAACAATTCCTGAGGCCTGTGGCTTCTTTTGAACATTGTCTTTTCCAAAGAGGAAGCTCAACAACCCATATGCAAGTACCCAATTCATAATAACGCAGGTGAATTAAGTTGAGAGAGTCAGTTCTAGCCTGGCCTTCATCTTTCCTGGTGTATCTGTACATTCCTCCCAAACCATAAATGCAAAATATAGCTATATCATTATACAAAGTAACTACAAAATGCTCATGTTATGGGGAGCAGGTGCAGTACCCAAAGAAAAGACAGAAGCTAAGTGCAGGTTTTGAGAACTGTTCTAATGGCAACATCAGGCTTTTCATACATCTCCTGGTGAAACAGTTTAACAAAATAACTTCTTAATGGGAGCAGCATTCTTATTTACACAGGGATTTAATTATCCTTCTAACAAAAGATACAATGACAATAAATGAAAATACAAAATAAAAATTAAAGGTATTCTCAGAAAATGTATGTAATTTACAATGTAATAATCATAAAATTGATGAACCTTGCCACAGGATCTTTTTTCTTTTTAAGCATGGCCATCTTATTCTGTTGCTGATGATAAAATCGTAGACAACAGTTTGGACCACTGCAATAAGCAGATGTTGCAATATGGCTATAGTGGCAGGTCTGGTGAGAAAGTGTAGGTGGAAAAAAAAAAAAATAAACTGCATATCACAACAGTTCAGAGGCCTGATTGGCAAGTTCTTAAATAGTGGTAGACTTCTCAGCAGGGGCCAACTAAACATGTTCTGAAGTGATTTTTTGAATGGCCTATGTATCATTTAACAGAGTTTCTATCTTGCAATTTTGGTCCTTGATAGGCTGAGTTAATATATTACGAGTCAAAGCCTGAGTTGCATTTGAAAGGAAAAAAAAACCAAACCAACAAACCAAAATCTGATCAAAAGAGAATTGATGACTCACTCTGCAATAGGAACACTAATTTTCTGACTCCTATAACTCGTGAATGGTTGAACTGATTTCAGTCAAACTGCTAGCAGAGACCAAGCCTGGAATATTTCAGAACACAAAAGTTTTTTGAAATGCTATGAATGAATGAAAAAAGAAGGGCAGAAGTGAAAGTATTTTGCAGGCTTCATTACAGCATTCTCCTTGCTGTCCCAACACCTTCGTTAAATTAGCTGTTAACAAAAACTAATACTGAACCTCCTATATTCAGTTTAAATTTTCCTTAATCCTCCTCTATTTTATTGGAAATCCACATATTTCCAACCTCATTCAAGCACCCTATTTTCAAATGCTTATAATCTGTCAGTGTCTGTCAATACCTGACAGGCTACCTTTGTTCCAACTGTCCCTATCTAAATGAGTATTTCCCCTCCGTTTATCAAACACATTGCAGTAATAACTGCCTCTTCTTCACTGAGCACAACTTCTATTACACAAAAATGAACAAAAATAGGTAGGGATGTTTCAACAGAGCTCTCTGAGTAAATTGTGTTTAGTGTGTGTCTGGATGCGTCTAAAGCTGAGTTATAATTTGACTTTGTTTTGTCAACAACACGGCACTGTAAATGTTAGCAACAAAACATTTTGACCTTATTCTGTTCCAAGAATCTCCTGAACACTGAGTATTTCTGATATCTGTATTTCAAACTACTTATCCATATGGCTATCCACTCACATTTTCGTAAGAAGATTTCATTTTCCACCCTGCCCATGTTTTTTCTTACCTCTGGGTCACTTCGTGTTGTTCCTTTACCCATTCATGACTGCAAAATCTACAGATTTAGTATCATCAGATTCATTCTCTGTTCACTGGTTTTAATTTCCATTACACACAGTGCCTATGAATCTGTCTCATAAACAGCTTGCATAATTTTACTAAGTTAAGCTCACCTGTGAGCATCCTTTTTTCCATTCTGAATATTGGTATCATATTAAGTATTGCCTCTCGCTGTCAATCCTCATTTACTTTTTTTTCTGTGTCTTCAACAGAGTAATTCTACACTGGCTCAATGCCACATAACTTATTTTCCTAAACTACTTCCAATGAATGGTTTTAGACTTTTTTTCTAAGACACCAACCTTTTTCCTCCTCAGACCCCAAACAGCAGAATCATATTTTAAGAAAATTGCTGCAGAAAAAATGGACTGCAGCTTTGGGTCACTTGCATGGACATGGCTTGAAATTGTACCTAGTAGGCACTCGATTCTCATTGCAATTGCTATGGGACATACTGCAATGACTGCAAGAAACTGTGAAGGAGTTTCTTGTGTCAAGGTCAGTCACATGCATTGCACAATCCACTTCTGAAATTTATGTTTTGTGCCCACTGCTTCTACAGATAGGCTGTTCCAAAACCTCACTCCTCTAAAGACTTAGAAATTTTTCTTCCATTTTCAGTGTCTTTCTTCATGGCCACTTTTCTCAAACTTATCCATCTGCCAAGAGTGAAAACAAAACAGGTCTTCTTCATTTTTAGTCAGATTATTGTAACCTTTTCTTTTAGAAGATCTCTGTTCACATCTTCTGCTTCACCCAGAACTGTAGACAATACTCTACATGGTCAAATGTCTCACTCAGGCGAACTTCAACAGTATTAATACTTCCAGATACCTTTGCTGCAAGTACTTCAGTTGGTTCATCCTAAAACTGCCATTACCCATTTTGTCACAGCTGGAGAACATATGAGACTTTTAGTTTGTGATCAGATATCATTTTACACTTATTTCCAATGAACTTTATAGTGAAGATAGTATTAATTAATAATACTATTAGATTAATAGTATTAATCACTATTTGCATGATCTCGCAGTTCTTATCAGATCACATCCCATTACTGTTATTCCTATTGTAAAAGCCATCTAGCTTTTACCATTTGACAACCTGTTTTGGATTTTACAATACCCCTATAGCTCATGTTACTAACAAACTCCAAAGAACTATTCCTGCAATTTACTGGAAACAATAAGTAAAATTGGTATTAATATCACTCCTTGTGGAATTTCACCTCTACCTTTTGGCTCACTCCTTCTTTTTAAAGATAACCTTTTGTTATCGTCCCTTTAATTAATGTGTTATCAACTCAGAGTTTTTGTACTGATCTCTGTAACTGAACCAATTCTCAAGTGCAATGCTATTTGATGTTTATTTGAAATCCAACCATACAAATCTCCTTTGTCAAGAGAAACAGGTATCAAACAAGCTTACTAAAGACAGGTATCAAGATAGATGGGAAAGATCTGTCTGTGGTAAGCCCACGCCATGTATTTAGCATATTGCTGTACTTCCATATCTTTGAATCACTCTTTCTCTGATATTTGTACTGAATCTCTGGACACAGTTTAGACCACATAATTGCTAGTCCCTTCCCTCTCTCTTAAATATTGGTACAGAAATGACTATTTGAATCCAGTCCCCTGGGAGGGGGGTGGGAATTCAGCCATGCTCCACTCATGCCTCGCGCCCTGTGTACAGCGAGCAGATGCAGTGGGGCTGGATGGGGCATCAATGCCGCTGCGAGGTAGCGGTTCTTCTGCTCCTCACCCAAGCAGCTACATCGCCATAGTGGAAACAGTACTACCAGTAAGGAAAACAACTAATACAGCAAGGCCCTGGCAAAGTTCTTCAGCTCTCAGTGGAGTGGGTATGAAAAAACAGTTGAAAGCACTGGTATTCATTATGCACCAGCAAAGCAATGCCCTCATCGCTTACTGGTGAGACAGGTATATATTTTACTACAGCAACCACAGAGCAAGAAAATGCAAGAAAATCTCTCACTCTTCAATCCAGTTAGGAAGAACTTATAGTACCTTGCATGGGATCCAAGGATCTGTTGGTCTCTACATGGTCAGAACATCTGTTTTTCTTACATTTTTCTCTCATAATTTTAACAGGTAGGAAAGGAATTTAAATGGCAATTACTGCTAAAATTATAAGCTCCTTCAAACTGGAGTTCCTGATGCAAGCAGATTGGGTATAAGTCAAGAAGAAATACCCCTTGTCCACAACACAGCTGCTTGACTTGACTAGAAAATAATGTTTCTCCCCTAATTCCCAATTTCATTTAAAACTCTGGTTATAAATCACTGCCAATGGTTGGACTGACTGAAATTCTAATGCTACACTAACTTCTATTGCATAAACACTACGAAAAAAGTATTTCAGAGTAAATCAGTAAATCCCTTAACTCATTCCATTGTCCCTACATACTGATACTTCAGCGTGCATATTACTGCAACAAGGAATATATTTTCATAAACAGTGAAATTAGGAGAAAGAGTTACAAATGCAATCTTTGTGATTAAATTATGCTTACTTCCATCAGTGCAGAATATACGTTGCAAAAATCACAAAATTATGCTCAAAGCTTTCAAAAACCTTCACTCTTTATTATCATGTTTATCAGACTTTGAATAACTCTGTAACTACTTTTTTTTTCTTGTAAACAACAGGACAGTACCTAAAGATCAAATCAAAACGTTAATTTCACAAACCGAACTCACCAGGAAATGTCATAAAAATGGATTACATTATTTTCTTCAGTCATTTACAGTTTTCCACTCTGCCATTCCTGGTCAAGGAAGTTGCTCCTTAAGGTTGACTGTAAACTCATATTTTATTTCTTGGCTGAGACCAAGTCCCTCCCTGACCCCTAATTCAGGCAAGTTCTATATCTCTGCAATGAAGACTAAAATAAAAATACTGAACTACTTACTCCAACTGGATTATAACTTACTCTGATTGGAGTACTTACTTTGACCAGATTAACATTGCGGTATAGTGATATTGGATTCATAAAAATTAAGATCTACTGACATCTAGAAGGATGTTATGTAACGTGAATTTGATGATGGGCATACGGGAAAGGCGCAAAGACCTGAATTATCTTTACCCCAAGGCTGATACACCAGGTTAATTGTTTCGATACGTTTGCTGTTACAAGTAATTGCAACTGCCAACGTGGTTAAAATATAAGAGAATGTTTTAAAAATGAAAATAACTCGCTCTGGAACAGCAGTTTCATACACAATAAGGATTCACCAGTGGTTTCTAAAAGACGAGGAGTCTAGTTAGGGTTTTCCTTCAGATTAGAGTTCCTAAAATCCTTTCAAGAGCTCAGGAATGGGAGCCAGAACACTTAAAGACAGGCAACGAGCTCTGCAAACCGCAGGTGCCAGGCTAGGTGAAAGGGAGAAGGAACTGGGGCGCTGCCCTGCCCGTACCTTGGCTCATGACTCTGACCCCTATTGTGAGTACTGCAAACGCTCCCTTGCTGCATTCATGCCAAAAATGTGTTAAGCTACTGCGTCCACAAAGGTTATCTACAATCTGGGCCCAAGGAATTCATTCTCACCACTGAGAAAAATGCAAGTGCCATTAAGAGTAATGGAAATTGCACATGTGCATCAAGACAATTTAAGGCCCTTAAGGAATTGTATCCTCCCTTTACACACACATGTAATTTTCATTAATACCAATTAAAAGAAAATCAATTCAATAAAATTATGTCTGGTTTCCATAGCACAGAATCCCATGCAAAACAACAGTAACCAGCAAAGAGTTTTCTTTTTTTTTTTTTTTATTTAAGCCAGATTTAAATAATCATTCGAATTGACATTTTTAATAAAAAGTAATTGTTTTACTCAAAGCAACAGCAGCTAAAATGGAAATTTCAGGCTGCAATCCAATCAGTGTAAATTGTTCAGGAAGAAGGGAAAAACCTTAAAAATTCAAAAAAATATTTCATTATGTTTTCCTTTTGGGGCTCAGATCCTGCAGGCAGAATAAAGAACACAGGATATGGACAGAGCAGAGGGATTCTCCTGCCATTTGTATGTCTAATATGTATTACATTTTCTTTCAACTTTGTCCAGCCTTAAGTAATATGTACATTAAAATGATTATGTTCCTTCCATATTATTCCAAATTAAAGAAGAAAACTTAAATAAAACTGCAGTGGATATTTCATATTACATTACTATTACTTAATTTCTGAGATACCATTAAAGGTACGAGCATGAAGTCTGAGAGTAGATCCACAACATTCTTGTAAGCTGGGAGTAAATACCTTTACATTCACAGAAGTGATTCTAAGTACTGAATTATTTTAACAGGCTCTGAAATAGAAAACAGCACACACAAGCTCACACTTTTGCTATCACCTTCAAAAATAAAGCACGAGATAGGAAGAAAATGTGACTGTATAAAAGTTGTTTCTAAGTAATTTCTGTGCTTTGCTGATTCTACTGCAAACTTACGCCAGGCTGGTCCCAGAGCAGCCCAGAAGAGCCTTTGCACGAACATTTGCCCTCTCCTCCAGCCCAGACCTGAGCAGTAGGTCCCAGGGGTACTCATTTTACCCCAGCCACAACAAAGTAATCCTCCTGCGGGTGGCTATGCGGACTCTGAAACCACAGTGCTCTGGCAGCACAACACAATGCGGCTGCACTACAAAAGAGAGTCAGGCCCAATTTCCATTCAGTGGAAGGTATACAAGATAAAAAAAAACTAGGAAAGAAGATCTGGGCCATGTGTCACACACAAATAAACATATAGGCACTGTAGGACAAGTTCTGTGAGACGTGTCCCGAATATAAGTTCCTAAAATGATTATAAAAATTAAAGTACATAAGGTCCAACAGGAGAAAACAGTAAAAGTAACATTTAAGTAGAAAAAAAGGCATGGTTATTTTCCTATTCCTGCCTATAATAAGCATACATACTGTACTTGAAGGGTAAATGCAACTATTTAAATATTTATCAAGTAAATACATGTGCTGGGGGGAGGTGGGTGTTTTATGTCTGATTTTGAGAACAAATAAGTTTTAAAAGGTAAATCTAATGCAATGCAATAAAACTGCAAAGTATGTTCTGACCTTCTACTCTTCCCTGCAACACTTATACACACATATATATACACTTTAATAATACATATCCCAGTGGAGTACAACTGACCCCAGTAAATCCTGCTGTTTCCCCAAGTGTGGAATTAAAAGCTTCACGACCAGAGTGAGAGAACACATTTGTTTCCATTCTTGTGATATCATTTTCCCCCCTCAGACTAGTGTCACCACTGAAGCCCATGTTACTCTACATAGCTGACTCAACTGTATATGTTAAAAAAATTTACAGACATTGAAATCAAATATATTTCTTTAAAAAAAAAAAAAGCTTGTATTTTCCCCCTGAAATAAGCTAGTAAAACATTTTAGAAGGAAAACCAGACGTTTTTAAGTGATTGTTCCAATACTACACACATTCACTAAAACCAAACAAATGTTGTTTTGTCGGTACAAAAAATAACCAAGTCCATGAAAATTGGGAGATTAAAGGCATATCGTAAACTACATTTTTGCTTAACAAATAACTGAAGCAGAATATAATTTATTTTATAATTTTGAATAAGATAGCTTATCTACCTAATCTACTTTGCTTATAGAATAGAAAAGGAATTTAGAAAACTATAGTGTATGTGGTATATGTGCAGAAATATATGAAAATCAGACAATATATATGCTACTCTGTTTGTAGCATCAAAGGTGATCTGAATTTGAGAAAAATTCACATATTCATGTTTTCTCTCCAAAATAGCTGAAATTTCCCTACTCTATATGTGAGAAGAGCAACCCTGCAAGGGAACATTTGACCTCAAAAGTCAAAATTATGACGACTTGAGCAAACCATATTTGTACTTCCTTTGGTTGCTGGTCTGCAGTTATCTATTCTCTTCCTACCCCAGTATCTGCTGCTACACTGGACCAATTGTTTTTCCCAGCCTTCCCCCTGCACTTGTTTCCCTTTTTTTTCTTTTGTGTGTTGTCTCCTCTGCCACTCTCCTTAAATGCTTAACATTTCTTTCTCTCCGCATTTTAAGTCACAGCCTTTCACCTTCCAAGTATCTACCCAAAAGCCACAATTTTTCAGAACAAACTAATATGTAAGCACCCATAGGACACCTGTATTTCAGCGTTTTTGGTGTACTTAAGCTTCTTATTCTTCCAGGGGGCCAAATATGCCTCAGCCTGCCCAGGTCACAAGATGGTGATGTTGTTACAATGCAATTCCAAAAATTATCTTCTTGGAATTGCATTGTAATATCTGTCTGCATTTCCACACAGTGGACAGACTGAACAGAGCCTTGGCCACTCCTGCAGTATTTGGGTTTCTTTTCCTATCCGATACGCTAGTTCCCAGGTGAAAGCAGTATTACATATATAAATAATTTACAGGGAAGCAGGGTGCCTCAGTGGACTGGGCACTACAAGGGCAGCTAGAAACTAAGCTTAGTCTCAGTTTTGTCACTTACGTGCTGTTCAGCCTTAGAAAAGTCAGTTATTTTATGAGTGCATTTATTCAGCCAGGTTTGTAAAGATTGCAACTCACAGAGGACAGGCGGGCATTGTTTCTGTACCACGATAACCTTCACATTTGTGAGCTGTAGCTCATCTCCAGTATAGAAAAACATCACAGTGAGTCTTCTGGCTTTCAGACAGTCTTGTCAAAACCAAAACAATTACAGTTGGTGTGACATGCTCTTCACTTTACTAGGACTGAATGCATTGGGAATGCCACATACCAAAAATTGCTTCATTCCTCTACCTATTTCATTTTTCAGTACTGCTTTTCTTAAGGAGTTAAAGAACATGATCAAACACAAGCAAGTAACCTGTACTGAAGTAATGTTGGTGACTTAAAGAAAAAAACAAATAACGACAAATAACCTACATATGAATGACTGTAATCCATTTATGCCTCCCACCTTGAGAATGCTGAATATCAACACAACGTCTTTGTGTGAAATGTTTTTCATATGAACCTCTGATTAAGCTGAAAAGTTTGTAAAACTGCATGCAAGCAGACAACTCCCTACTGACTACCCAACTGAGGTTCAGGTCTGTTGCCTTTTTGAGCAGGTTTGATACTGCACTTATGAAATGTGCTATAGTGATTGCAGTTTTAGACAGTGGCTGAAACTCGGCTGGACTTGATGATCTTAAAGGTCTTTTCCAATCTAAATGATTCCATGATTCTAAAAAGCAGATGACTTGGACTATGATAGCACCCCACATCTAGTTTAAAAGCAGGTGACCTGGATGGATACCTAGGCATAGCTGACGGTCTCTTTTAATGAAAATCTTAGAAACCCAAAGGAACAAGGAAAAAAATTCTATTAGAGATTACAAGTAAAGCCTTCAGGAGTAAGCACTACCATTTCTAAAACATGAATCATCCTCTGGAAGCAAATTAGTTCCATTTTCTGGGTGGGGAGAGACCTCACTTTTTCACTAATTAGCACCTTCACTCAAGGTCATTTGGGATCTTCCGAAAGAGTTAACAAAGAACAATGTACTTCAAACTCCTCCACACCTTGGTTCATTAGGTTCAGGATAGAAAAGCCTGTGAAAATACTTGAAAAGTAAATTATCAAAATCCTTTCTGTTGTCATACAGTATTGTATATCCATTACTCACAATTCATCAATCAATGCTATTCTGTGCCTCTACTTCCAAACTGTGGATGAAGAAATAGATTTGATAAAACCAAGAGACCTTCCCCTTCACCTCCCCACAGTTAAGCTCTTTTTTTCTTCTTTTTAATTTGGAACAATTAGGCAAATTCAGATGAACATCTCTCATCTTGAGACCTTGATGAAATTCTAATGTATTTCTACAGACATTAAAAAGAGGTCCTTAGGGAAGAGAATTGACCTGTGTCAGGACTGGATACAAGACTGAAGGGCTTCAGCAAACTTCCTTGTAGTTAAAATTGTGAATTGGCCAAGACAATGCTGCTTTATAACCTTTACCTCATCATCTTCCCATGGTATAAAAAAAAATAAAAATCCTTGAAACCTCTGCAGGTATGATAAGATAGATGTCTCTCTTAAATCCTTACCATCAAAGCTCATCCCTGTTTGTCCATAAGCTCCCAAATTAACTTTGCCATTGTCATGCTCAGAACTCAAATAACATTGTGTGGTGAAGCCTGTGCTGTGGGGTGAGCGTACCGGAGGGCAATAACAACAAAAAAACCCATAAGCCATATTTATTTCTGTTCCACTTAAAGAACAGCTGAGGATCAACATGTTCAAAGCCAAATCAACAACAGCTGCAGCTGGATTCTCTAGTATGTTTCCTAACTGAGGGAATCCAAATTTTGCCGGGAAACACCTATCCTGGCTTCTTTGTCCATGCTACTGATCGCTTCATTTGCTCGCATACAGTTAAGCAGAGTAAGGAGTTGACACTCTGCTTCCTCAAAGGTGACAGCAGTAAGAGATCTACAAGACAACACAGCTGAGAAGACCCAAGCCTCTCAGTTGAAGAGGGCTTCTCTTTGAGAGGCCTGAGCACTGATCTGTAGGTGGTTTCCCAGTTGTGCAGAGATGTGCTTCTCTTCCATAGAAGTTCTTTGGTCATAGTCTTTTGGGATTTTGTCACAACCCTCTTACATACTTCCCTTTATAGCACACACTATTTCCAGAACCTGCAAGGAGTCCTAATAATCCTCCTCAGAAAACCAGAGAAGTGATGGGACTTCGGAAGTGAAACTCTTTTCACAACAGGAACTCAGGCAGGCCTGGGTTGATGCCACCTGAGACACCGGTTCTGAAGCTGGGGCCAGCATCACACATGGGAGCACTTCTCAAACTCCCAAAGGCTTGGTATCTGTGCCAGCAGGGTACGGAGCGGCTGTGTTGTTTGAATCACATTGCACAGTGCCCATAAGTGCTTGCCTCACGGTCTCTCACACATCCTAAGAGGGCTTCACTCAGCACAACAGTCTCAGCAACATCTTGCTATAAGAGAAGCAGGTAAGTTCTTCTTTCCAGGCCTGCTCCCTAAAGATTTTTGCTTAGCACAGAAGACTTCATATGCAAATTCAGTAATCCAGACTAACTTGATTTTCTATAGTTAACTCTGAAATAGCTCACACTGTTAGGACCAGTAGATAGCGGCTTTAAGTGCCAAGAGGTTAAAAAGAATGAACACACCACCAACCAACAAACCCATCCCCTCCCCTCACCCAACCTCTAGCCAAATGCATTCAGTAGGGGACTAAGAAGCATCCCTGTTACTGAAAGGGATCAAGCTGTTGCACCTCTGAGATCTGGAAAGAAAGGAGCAACCTACTGAGCTCTTCTTCTCCATAACAGCTAAACCCAAGGATATTTCAGGCCTGACAAAGCTGCCTCCTCTACTCCTTTATTCGAGCCACGAAGGAAGAAACCACAGCTGACACAGAGCTGAAGATAGACATTAGCTGAATACTCCTTGAAAAAAATGTTAGTTTTCAAGCTGGACTAAAAAAGGATGGCAGTAAGCAAAATTTAAGAAGTGGTTCTCATATCCCCCAATGGGTTATAGAATTTTTGGTGGTATATTTCAGGAGATCAAAGCTGTTTCCCTCTGAGAGCAATCTACTTCCTAAATAAAATAAAAGCGTATAAAGCACTGGATGGAAGCAGAATGCTCATAGATGAATGGCACCTCGCTAATGGGGTATATTCAGCAAGAATTACATCAATACTACTAAAAATTATAATCTATCTCAACAAAAATGCAAGAAAAACAACACCAAAACACACATAAATCAAAGAAATGAGAACAAGAAAATACATTTTTGTTGCCACAGAAGCAGCCATATCATCAACACCTAGCATTCAGGAATAGCTGTTTTTAATGTAAATAATAAAGAGCCACGCACATCCTCATTCCCATAAGAATAGCAAATATTACTGGGATTGACAATGAAATTACAAAATGGGATACTGAAATTATAAGGCCAGATCCACACTGCAGTTATATCTTTGTATCCTTGTCACACATGTAAAAATAAATTAACCTTTTAATCTTTAGCTTCATCCTTCCTGATTCATCCTAGAAAAATAGCCTAATACTTATATTTAGTAAACAAAAAAAATTCCTTATTTAGATGAAAAAGAAAGACAACAGCTTCATATTTTTGAATAAAGGAGATGACCTCAAGCAATATCTTCCACTTACAGTACTTGAAATCAGAGACATTTGAAGCCTTCTATGTAAAAGATGCACACAAAGAAGAATGGAACCTCAAACACCTTTCGTGCATTTCACTTATAATTCCTCAACTCTCAGAGATCTGAAAAGATTTATCATACTAAATTCCCTGTAGATGATAGGCAGCCAAACATTTAAATGTGACATCCAGAAAGGTAATTTGTCCTTATAAGGACGGTCCACATCCCTAAGCATTCAAGCTGTCATCTTATACTTTTAAACACTTAGGGTTTTCGGATGAGCAGTGATAATTTTTAACAAAGCAGAGAGGTCTCAATTTGCAAATTGAGTAACTCATCGAATAAGAAAGTTGGATTTGTAATAGAGTCTGACAGATGTCTGCACCACGACATGACAGTGACAAAGTGCCTCTGAAATTTTCTCTTCAAAGATGAAGTTTCAGCTTGCCTTCTTTCACCTCTAGGAATCCAAATAATATTTTTTGATTATACAGGTGAAAAGAAATTTGGTTTCAGCTACTATCCATTTACATCCAGCAAATAAGTTATGATTATAATACCAGGCTCTGATCATGAGAAGCTCCAGCAATAATAATATTGCAGAACCATGCTTAAGAGTCCCTGGCGGTACAGGAAGACAGCAGAAAAAAACCTATCGAAAACAACTGTGGAAGAAGCTATTTTCTTGAGCACAAAATTAATTTCTGAATTTTAAAATAATATTTTACTGTCTTGTACAAACTACATCTGCAGGTTTCCTTGAATTTTAACTTAACATTTATATGGCTTAACAGAAAATTTATGTTAATCATATTCAAATGTATCAACACGAACTGAGAGTTCAGAAGTTATACAACAGGAAGTTTTCTCAGCAAACCTGTCCAAATAGGTTAATACTCTGCTAACAAGCACAGTGGTCAAAGACAGTTGTCACTAGCATGATTTTATAGTATTTTCACATGCAGGAATCACTCAAATACTTAAAAACTTCCAACATGCTACTGGAAAAGGGTATTTGTGGCCCCACTTAATGAACATCAATGATGGGAGGGGAGGGGGAAAGGTCAATCATCTCCCAAGGGTGGTAGAAATGTATTACTAGAGCAACCACTGGGTTTAAGACACAGTCGCAAGTGAAGAACTGCTTCACAGCAGCTGGTTGTCCCCCTGGGCCTGAGCGGCACAGCAGAAGAGGCAAACTCTGATTCTACAACTCTTGTGAGCCTAGTTGCTTTTTGAGATTTAGCAAGTTTCCAGAAGACAAGCATTTTGATGGCAGTTAGCAGGTGAGAGCTAGGGGTGAGAATGCCTCAGTCCATTAGTTCTTCTTCCTCAAGTTAGGTTGTGGTTGAGGTAAGAATCTGAACTCAAATCCTACTCCAAAAGGCCCAGTTCTAGCACAGCATCAATTCATCCATATGTGAAAAGGGGTTTTCTTTAATCCTTCAAAATTAAAAGATCTGAAGAAATCATAGCGTCTCAAACGGTTTCATATGAAAAACACAAGGATCGGTCACATATACACTACTAACACCTAATAAAATGGCCATTTTTCAGTCAAGTATGCATAATCCCTATGCAATTCTGTGTTTTCAGCTGCAGTCTAACTAAAGACATAAATACTGCTGTCTCTCACACTGCCTGCAAATGGCAAGATACCTCCTTAACTATTGGAATAGGACTGAAGACCTCAGTCAGTGACAGACATTCATTCTTCTTCAAGGACACATAGCTGAAAAGAATGACTAGAAAGTGGCAACATAATATTCTTCAGAAGATTTCACTCTCTTAGGGCATGGTTTTCTTGACTGTACATAGATTTATATAACTTAAGAGATCTAGAATCATTAGGCTGCAATGGAAGAGTTTCTCACTCATACAACTTAGAGAAACACTGCAGAGCCTGCTTCTTAGGATGAAAATGTAACAGCAAATAGTATTAGGAAATGACAATACGGTCTACTCTCAATTAAAAAAAAAATAAAAGGATATATAAAGTGGATTCACAGAAAAGGTTTAAACATTTAGTGGTTAACATAAACACCTTTGTTAAATAATACTTACTGAAAATAAGGAAGGAAAACAAAATAAAAATAAACAGGTCCAGATCTTAAACTTGTTTTAACTTTGATGGCACTAAATCACCGAGAAACTGGCCAAAAGAGTTTGGAAGAATAACTGAAATTTAAAAAGTAGTTTATCAACTATATACCAACTTTGCATTGGAGTTTATAAAAACAATTCCCTCTGAATAAGTTATTCCATCTCCTTACTGAAGTATTGTGAACTGTAAGTCCTTCTCTGAAGCAGCTACTGGAAACTTCCAGGGGCACTACACAGGCTGAAACAAACCACTGTTCTGACATCTGCAGCAAGTCCTATAAACTACTTTTTAAAGATTTACTTCTTAAAAGAGCAGCATCCAGCACAGTCTCTCCTTGGGTTCTGCTACTGCAGACAGTGACTGATGAGGGAAAGTTAAACAACTAGTAACTGATATGACTGATTGTTGATTTTAGTAAATGATGAGGCTAGATCTTCTGTATCATTTCAGTAAAATGAATTGTTCCTGTTAGCCCATATTCTCACTAAATAACATTAAGAAATCAAATCATGTGATTTCTGCTCTCCACCCGCCCCGTCCACTTATTTCTTGTAGTAGACTCATACCTTTACAAGGCAGCTAAGATGCATTTAGGACCAACAATGCCTGAAAGATGTAAGACCAAACATAAGCAATTCCAAGAATTGAGAGATGTTTTCCAGCGTTTGTATATTTTACGACAAACTCATGATATGTAAATTCAAGGGATCAAAACCTGGTGAAACAGTGAGAGTGTATGTACGTACAGAAGCATTTTAGTTTTCAACATCTCCAAAAATGGTAAGTGAAGTTAGCTAAGAAAGTTATATGAAGACTAAGAAACTAAACTAAGAAACTTATATGAAGATCATTAGTGCTATATAAATTCACCCATCTTAAACTCTCTGGCTGTAAATAACATACAACCCACAGACAGTAATCACTATTCTGTGCCTCTTGAGATGATGAGTTACTTTGTCTTCCACTGTGGGAATTCTCCCTGTCCCAGCTGCAGCAGAAGGCATTTGCTACCTGGAAGAACTGCCAGTCCCACACATCCATTTTATGTATCTGTTACTGCAGAACTGAATGCACTGATGAAGAAAACAGGTGAAACTGTGTGTGCCGTAGGAGATCTAAACACGTCATGAAGACTGGTTCAGTTCACAGCCATGTAATTGCTTTGCCAATACACCAGTAGTTAAGCAGTTGAAAAAATTTGTCTGGAGACACGCTGAGCATCTCAGTCAATTTTCAACCCACTTAGAAATCTCCTTTAAGGCACTGAAAATTCATCCAGACATGGAAGAGACCAAAGTGATTGTACAGTCATGAATAGGGCATCCATGTAATCAGAAAACCAGGATCCCCATAATCATTAATGTTTTTCCGGTATAGTTGGAAAAAAACCTCACAACAAAACAAACCCAAAACTTGCTAATGCCTTTCCAGGAAAATGATGTTTCCATGGCTTTTCTTGGAGATGTGTCAATGTCAGACAGATGAGTGGAAATTCACCAGCTCACCTGCCTCTCAACGTGGCTCCCAGGAATGACAAGCCTCAACAGGCTAGGGCTAGCCTCGCCGCTGGAATGGGATGCTACACCTGTGTGATCCGTTTTAACCTGCATTAGGGGTAATTGCTATCTTCTGTTATTGGAAAAGTCTATATATTGTTGCTATACTCATGTTATTGGGCATCTGATCAACAAATTGGCAGTCTCCCTAAGCTGTCAGGACCCATATTTTCCATCCATCCACCAACAAGCCATTCTTTTGGTTACAGAAAGTTATTCCCCAGCTCTGAACCGGATATTAATGTTTAAATTTAATTTTATAAACAAAGAATAATATAGCAACCTTTCTTCATTTTTTAGAATTCAAATATGGTCTCATAGAATTACACACAAAATGACTAGATGAAGAAAACTCTCCTGAATCCTGCATGCAGATGAAAACAAGGTACAAACACTGAATTTTACATTAAATGGCAAAACGTAATTTTAATTTAGAACTCATAAATAAATACACTCCAGACAGATGGCTTCTCATTTGAGAATACAGACTACACAACTCCCTCAATCCAAGCACCAATGCCTTTTTAGCTAGAAAGCAAGCAGATCTGCTCCACGTCAGTTGAAGCGTGCCTTTCTCCTTTCCCAAAGTTAAAGGTGCCCTGTACTGCCTATCAGTATCTTCTGCACTGGACTCTTTATACCTGAAGATCTATCAAGCTTTTCCCATAGTTTTCAGGGCTAAAAAGAACTGTCCTGGTATAAAAGGCTTGGAAGCTGGCTAGGTAGTAAGGATACCCACTGATACAGCTCACCACCCTAGTGGTGCTCACATCATGATAAAAGCCTATTTCCTAACATCATCTATCTGCTTTTACAAGATGCCATTTTCTCTTGAACCCTTCTACTGGACAAAGTCAGTCCCCCAGTCTGCACCTCTTCTACACATACTTCTAATCACAGGGAAGGACGGGATCTGCTGATTTTAGAACATGAAAAGATTCAGGTGAGTCAATGCAAACCAGATCTCCAGCTAGAAGACATCAAATTAAATACCAGTTGATCTAGATCTGTCCTTCAAGTAAGGAAATTAGCTGAGATGATTCACCTGGTATAAAAATCACAAAGTTCCTTCTTTTGGGCTAACTTAATGCACACAGCAGCCTTTGCACTGCAAGGTCAAACACCCCAAAGGAAAGAAAATTACGTCCTCAGGGAGTGCATGCAATGGCCGCCCACACAACCTTCATCCTGCTCTCTTGTATGCCTGTCTTGTTCAAACTACATTCCTAAACAGATTCCATTATCATGTTTATCTTTTTTAACATTTCCTTTTCAACACTATTCTACCACTGAATATTCGTATTTCGCATATTTTCAGATGTTTTCATTTACATATTTCCAGAGCACCTAATTTTATCCCTTGCCCATATTTCCAACCTCTTTCTGTCCTTTTGTATTATAACCTCCTCTGTATTTGTTGAACATCCTAATTTTATGACCATCTGTGAATGTAATTAATGTAGCATTCAATCATTCTACTAGATCCCTAGCAAATACGTTACACTTACTTGTACTGCAGATCCTAGAAGCATCAAGTTGCCGCGTTCCTTAAAATCAATGTTTTATCACTACCCTTTACTGTCCCTACACTTTTTAATGCAATCGACAATTTTCAAATGGAGTAACACTAATCAAATTTTGTGAGGTATAGTACTAAATTCGTTCTTAAAACCTTACATTACATAAAACATTACTCCACTGAAAAAAGTTTTCTAGCACGACTTACTTTGTTTATTCCTCTTTACCCTAACAACTTTATTTATTCAGTATTTGTCCCATTACTCTTCTGTACTAAGATATGAAGTTACACAAGGACAGTTCTCCTACAGACTTCATGTCCAGTCAGCTGGTAGAGACTGAACTTATCTTGGAGGTGCCAAAAGAAAATGTGGGATCAACTATGTACAGCAGTGAGCAGAGTGCCCCTCTCAACAGAGCTGATGTTCTGAGTATAACATAAAGGGAAAGAAATAATGCAGTTGATCATAAGAAAACACTATGATATCACATAACATTAATTCATTTTGTTCAAGTACAGTTATGAGAAGGGCAGAATGAGGGTGCAAGGTGATACGCATACCAAAGGGACTCCTCTCAGTGTCCGTACCACTCTTTCTTAACAACTTCTACAGCCCTTCTAGCCAGCCACCACAGGAATTGCCAGCTGGTTGCTCCTCAGCTCCATGCAGCTCAGACACTATTCCAGCACAGCTCTCATCCTGGAACTTGGTCAGGTGTGAGATGGCACAGGGACTTACAGCTCATGAAAACTGGAAGGACCAAAGCCAATGCGATTATGGAGGCTGACATCACCAATACAGCCGTGAGAGTGAGCTTCACACCAGCATTGCACCATAGCACAGCCAGAACTTTGGGGATCTCCCAACTGCAATTCATGTAAGTGTTGCAACCCTGCATTCTGGGCCTACTGAGAACTGTGCCACGGGCCTTGTGCCGCTTGGTCATATAAGGATTTGAGTATTTAGCTCAAAGTTTGGTCATACCTGAGCTAGAGTTTTTGGCTTGTTCCTCTGAAAAATTTCCTCCTCCTCCTCTAATCCCATCACAGCACGACAGGGCAAGGAACAATAAAAGTGTGTAAACAGTTGTTCTTTTACAGAGATTTACTCAATAGTTACCTTTAGCAAAACATTGTTATAATTTTTACTCCTCTGCTCAGTGTATCATCCTCGCATCTCCCTACGTCAAGACTTCTAGGGGGAATGCAAAAGGGGAAGGATCAAAGTTCTAGCATACAAGTTGTGTGGGAACAGCACAGTCCTGGGGAGATGCTGCTAGTGCATCACAGGGAGACAAGATAGGGAGGGCTCCATCAGGGACAGAAGGGGAGAGGACAGCACAGAAACAGTCCAGCTCGATGACCCATCCCTCTGACTATATCCATCTTCTCAAGCGAGAGTGAGTGCAGAGCAGATTCACCTCCCAGCCCTGACGCAGCAAGGCAACTCTGTGGCATCCTAGCTAAGCAGTTCTCAGAGACACAATGTGCATGAAGGACCCTGAGGACAGGACAACACAGGGAGAAATGTCTGATTACCATTGCCGTAGCAATAAGCCTAAACTATACATAGAGAATGTAAACTGAGGCTGGAATATACTGTCCCGAATCTCTGAAGTCAGCAATATTATTCTTCAAACAAACTGCTATTATGAACATATAAACTGAAATATACAGAGGTATGTACCTTGAATAAATTCTTAAATTGATAGCAAAGTCATTCTGATAGGAAGTCACCAGGATAACTACCTTTCCTCTGCCAAATTTTAAATCCCGCTCTAAAAATATGTGTTATGTTCTCAATAAAGTTGAAATTCCTACACTTTACAAAACATGATGGTTTTAGCATGAGAAGTTATGAGGTGAAATAAGCACCATGGAAGATACTTTCACAAGTAAGTTATGCAAACATCTATCAAGAATTACCTTAGAACAGCAGTTCAGAATCTTACTTAATTACTGCTGGTGACCTACTTCAGGTTTCACTTCTCAGCCCAAATATACACTGGTGAACTTCATGCAGGTTATGATCCTGTGTGCACACGCTATTATTTTGCTTTGATTGTAACCATGTATTTGGGAACAATATTTATGTTTCTGTATAATTTATGATTAGGAGAATGGACTAGATTATCTCCAGCATTTCTTCCAGGCCTATATTTTAAAACGCTGTGATAGCTGCTCATTCTAGAAAACAGTTGAACCAATTATTCCAAAACTTTTTGCAAAGTTCAGTTCATCACAAGTGCCATCTATAACCATTATCCTGAGGTATCAGGAATGGAACGTGCTTCTTGGCAATTTTTCTGCTTATTTACTATGCCCAAACTTCTGTTTACTCGGATGCCAGACTGTAATACCTAAGTTCATCTTGACTTGACATGCCAAGATTCTCTTCATCTAAACTCATGCCTTAATCTGTATTTATTTTCCTAACAAATCTCAACTTCTGCTTAGATTACGTAACATAATCAGTTATTTTGCAAAACACTCTGGATTTAAGTCATTTTATGCTTGCTCTGTCTTTAAAAAGTAAATGACTTCTAGAAATATTTTATTAGTGATTAGCAAAAAGTTATCATCAAAGTCTACTTTTAAAGCTTCCAATCAACTGAAGAGACCAAGAGAAGAGAAACAAGCAAAATATTAAATAATTTCCTGTTAAAATATTTGCTACATAGAAAAATTTCAAAATCCTCCTGTGGAAAAAAAGTATATTTAGAAGAAGGCAGAATGAATAATAATTTGAATTTGCCTTTAAACTACATTTTAATTCTGTCTATCTTCAAAATAAAGTCTTGATAATTCAATAATCTGAAACAGACCCACAAAAGAACAGAACTGGAATATCTGGGACAAGTGGCACGGCAGACTGAAGTCTAAGCACTGGAGGTAGTACAGAGCCTGATCAGCCAATATTTATGGTAAATTTTCTGTGCAAAGAAGTTTATGGTTTGATGAAACAACCAGTAAATGAAGCTTATCTCCAAAGGAAATAAACCTTGCTGCCCAGATTAGATGCTTTGAAAGCAACAGCAAAAGCTAAAAGCAACGTTTCCTGTCTGTCTGTCAGAAAGACCACAGAAAAATGAGTGCGTAGTAGGAGAGGTGTCAAGGCATAATCAGTATACATTTAAGATAGAAGGCAAGAATCAAAAACTTAAACTGCTGAAAGGGCAACTGCCACATGAGATTTTTATCTTTAATAAGTTTCCCCTACAAAACAGTGTGGAAGATCTATTACACCATGAATTATGATACTATCTGTGAATTAGATTGCTGATGGATCAGACAACATGGGAGTAAACAGCACAGTGGGAATACAACCACCTAAGCAGATACAGGGGTCCAGTAGTAAAAAAATCTTCAGGTCAACATAAAAAAATATCACACCCGCACGCACACACAGACAGAGCAAAGGGAATCTGGTTTTGATATGAATGGATTTTTCAGAACCTGCAAACTGTTGGAGGAAAATCATCTAGAAATTTGTTTGGTGAACTCCAATAGCTGTTTCACAGGAAAGATAAACGTAAGGAGGCTGAGCACTGTAATAGACGGCACCATCTAAGAGAGATACATGTAAAGAGTATTAGGATGAAAAAACCCAACATCATTTAACGCAGGGACTAGTGCCTTTAATCCAACAAAGAGATCATATCCTAAGGGATGATATCAAGCATTCATCAGAAAGCAGACTCATAAATATTTTTGGAAGTTGCTGTCTATGTTACAGAAAATGCATCAGAGATTTTCAGCAGTTGATGTGAATTGCATTTTTATTGCTTTTTTTCCATCAGCAGTATCCCAACAAAGAATATTTGTGAAACTGTTCTCAACCTCCCTACATATAGAAGGTTTTATATAGAATCCTACTTCTGGTTCTGTCAAAAATCCATTCGCAGACACAAGAACATTGCAATACATCACTGTACAAGCGTATGTTCGACTTGTTTAGCAGCAAAGCACCAAAACTCAGTGTTCATTCTTTTTTAATGTTTCAGTGTTAACACAGAGAAGAAACAACCCTTCATTGTATCAGCTGAGAGACCACATTGAACTGCATCATAAAAATGTAATGGTGATTCTGCCACTTTCCTACATTTGCATGATAACCTGCACTCTTCTGGTATTTCTATAGTAGAAAATAACTTTGCCATTTTTTTTACCTTTTTTTTTTAAAAAGCAAAAAGATTAAAAAGAAACTTCAAAACAGAAGAGCAATGCTGTATTAATTGAACAAGAATCAGAGCACATAGTTCTATAAACTGAAATAATGTAAATAATACAAAGCGGAAGAAACCTCTCTAACCCTTCCCCCTTATCTTCCTCATACCTGAGGAGATATAGTGATGCAAGGTTCAGTAATACCTAGAAAACTGATGTTCTCTTGTGACTCTTCCAAAAGCCACAACAACCATTCCCAGCCCTGATCCTTCTACATAAATGAATTAGCAGTCTTTCATTGCCTGTCTCCTCCCTATTTTTTGGTAATGTACACGCCTCATTAGAAGCACAGTCCCTATTGGTATGCTTTTTAAAAGCACTCTGACGAAAACAAGGCAACTATAGCAAGTGTGCACAGCAGGCAGTTTCCAAGGGGTCATATCTTCACCGCATTAATCCAGGGACTGCTGCAGTACATCGTTTATTGCCATTTTGGCTCCAGACCTGTTTTTTAAAATAGTTGTAAGATATAATGGGTATATTTAATGAAAAATGTATGCTCTATCATCTCCTTTTACTAACTTCAAGCTGCAGAATTCAGCTACTAGCTGAAGAATGTCTGTTTCCTGAAAGAGGAACTAAATGACATTTTACGTCACCTTAAAAATGTAGCATGTGCCACTTTGCTGCATTTGT
Source organism: Burhinus bistriatus (assembly GCA_013397275.1). Lineage (NCBI taxonomy): Eukaryota > Metazoa > Chordata > Aves > Charadriiformes > Burhinidae > Burhinus > Burhinus bistriatus. Next base: position 439,332 of record VYXH01011459.1, on the reverse strand, counting down.
TCTATTTTCATTTGAAAAAGCAAGAATAAGACATTAAAGTCAAGTATAGGAAAGCAAATAAAATGAATACCATTACATTCCAAAGTATCAGTCATCTGCTGAAGATTTAATCACAATGAGCTCATTTCTGTAAGTCCAGATACAAATAATTTTAATTGTTTTTTTGGAAATGGACTGGTTCACCTGTGGGGCAACACTTGACACAAGGCTAATGTAATTTCAGATTTTACACAATCAAGTCAAGTGACCATTTGGGGTTAAGAAGTAACATAATTTTTGAGCTGAAAAGAACATTCCTTGCAGTATTTTTTCAAATAAACTCCCAAAATTAAAGCACCTTTTCAGCCACAGCAATTGCATGGCATTTGATTAGAAATACTCAAGCCATCTAACACTAGGAGGTCTTTAATGGGCTGTGCTTTCTCAGGAAAATAAGATATTGCTCTACAAAGGCAGTGATAGTAAATACTGACCTAACAAATGTAGAACAGCTAGAGAACTGTGCGCTAACTGGCACATCAAGGCACAGAAAGATATCATCATTGATGACATGTTAGTAACACATGCATGCCTGCAGACAAACAGAAGAACAGAGAGTATGTGAATTTTACACGTATTTTTTGATAAATCAGTTATGTCTGGAACTAATACAGTACCTGAAAAAAGATGTGCACCAAAATGCTGTCCACTAAAATGATCTCATTTTTTAAATTTATATCTAATTTATTATTTTGTAAGAAAAACAGTTTATGAGGCAAGGAATCAGGATTTCTAGCTATGCAGAAAATGGTTTGGTGATTCAGCATTATAAGGTGTGTATATTTACAGAAGTGGGTTTTTTTTCATTCTCAAGCCATGATCACATTAATTTTACAGGAAAAAAGAAGTAATGGGAAAATTAATGATTGTGCATTTGTTATGGTTTGGTGGTTGGGGGTTTCTTGGTTTTGTTTGTTTGGTTTGTTTTTTTTGGTGTTTGTTTTTTGGGTTTTTGGTTTGTTTTTTGTTTGTTTGCTTGTTTGTTTTTTTAAATTAAGTGCATGAGAAAGAAGAATCACAAAAGCTACTCAGAAAAACTCCCCTGAATGTCCATTGTTCTTCCCAGTAAGTGCAGGAACAGAAAAATACTATAATAGCTAAATGGACTAACCAGAGAACCTCTGCCTACAGAACAAAATCACTGTAACAAATTGACAGCAACTGGGTTGGTGATGTAGAGAGCCTGGCCCCCTCTGCTGTCTATTTTGTGTTTCTTCTAAAATGTTCCTAGTAAACCTACAGACTTAAAGAATAATGTTTTTGTATTTGTGAATGCCTTCCTCTGACTTAGACATTGACGGATAACCCTGACAACTCTTATAGAGGCTAATATAACAATGTGTTAGACCTGCAAAAGACAAGGTTTAGAAAGGCAAAGGGGACCCAAAGAGGTTAAAAATCTTCACGCACTATATTACACTCTTTCAGACCTCTAAATCTAAAAAATTTCCGTATGTGTAATTGGGAATCAAAAGTTTCTACAAAAAGTGACAAATTCCTTTTGGTGACTAAACACTCTAAACCAGAGACAAGATGTAGATACACACACAGGTATGTCATAAAGTAGAGACATCTAACATCTGACATAAAAGTAAAAAAATAAAACCTACATTTTAAATGTATTGCCTATAAAAATGAACTTTTGCAATATGTAAGTTGTATTTTGATCAAAATTTTAAATGTAGCATATCTTTAATAGGCCTTATATAACACTGATTTGTAACGATACTAGAATTTATCCTCAAAGGATTCTGCTGTGAAACGTAGTATCTTCATTACAGTTCAAGGCTCATTATGCTCCCTTAGAGCTTCTTTCATAGAGGATGAGAATATTACAGGAACAAGGAAGAAAAAAAATGAGTCATTTGCATGGCTTTGTCCCTTGTGAACAATGCCCCATGTTCGTTTTTTGTTTGCCTATGCTCTTGGGACATACATCATTCTCCTCTGACACACATCAATACCAACTTTAGTCTCTTGCTCAGTCCACTGGCTTCTCCTTTCTATGTTTGCCTAGAGCAGCCTGCTCGTGCACATTAACAAAGGAAAAAAGACGTACACCACAGAGGTTACAGCATTTGTTAAAAACACCTGTGTAATATTAGTCACAGACAACAATACTAATTAAAAACAGAGCAAAACAGAATTAAATAAAAAGAATAACTTGCATCAAATATCTGATTTACACCTCTCAACAGCTAAACTAGAGAATTAAGTCAAGCCCAAATGGAAAATAACGCCTTTGAGAGCCAGCTGGTACTATATACAAGTCCTTAGTCTGAACTCTGCCAAGGTTGAGCCTTCACAAAAAGCTTTCACTCAAAGCAGAACTGAACCAGGACCATTCATTGAAATTACGTGGAACACAAATCAAAAGAACTGCAGTCAGAGCACAGTTGAACCCAACCTGGAAATAAAACTAAGAGCCTACTGGATTGAATCCTTGTACAGGTCTGTTTTCGGCTCAGTTATGGAGAAATAAAGGAAAAAAGGAAGGCTTCCTTTGCAAGGAATCCCCTTCCCTGGCAATCCTTCAGTGAGTCTCTCCAGATCTTAACACTGCTGTTACACCTATAAAAGCTTCTGTCTCTGGCTTAATCAGAAGTCCTAATTTGGAGAAAGATGTATGATCTTCACTTTCTCTCCCCCAGCATTCCTGTCCTTCAGATAAGCATTTCAAAAGCCCACCAAATTTCTTTCTTTCAGTATGATGACCAACTGTCTTAATTGAATGGTTTTGTCCAAGAGGTTGCTTATGACTTCCTGTTGCAAATTCCCATTCACTCAACCCTGCTGCACATCAAGATAGGTAGCATGTAATAGTAAGTTCACTTTATTAAGGCAGCTCACTATTATAAATAATTTGGTTTTAATCTTGGATAATGTCACACTGACAGCAGGCTGAATATGAGCCAGCAGTGTGCCCAGGTGGCCAAGAAGGCCAACAGCATCCTGGCCTTTATCAGCAATAGTGTGACCAGCAGGGCTAGGGAAGTGATTGCACCTCTGTGCTCAGCACTGGTGAGGCCACACCTCGAATACCATGTTGTTTTGGGCCTCTCACTACAAAACAGACATTGGGGTGCTGGAGCGAGTCCAAAGAAGGGCAACAAAGTCAGTGAAGGGCCTAGAGAACAAGTCTTGTGAGGAGCAGCTGAGGGAACTGGGGTTGTTTAGCCTGGAGAAAAGGAGGCTGAGGGGAGACCTTATTGCCCTCTACAACTACCTGAAAGGAGGTTGTGAAGAGGTAGGGGTTGATCTCTTCTCCCAAGTAACAAGCAATAGGACAAGAGGAAAAGGCCTCAAGTTATGCCCAGGGAGGTTTAGACTGGATATTAGGAAAAATTTCTTCATAGAAAAGATTATCAAACATTGGAACAGGCTTCCAGGGGAAATGGTAGAATTGTCATCCCTGGAGGTATTTAAAAGACGGGTAAGACATGGTGCTTAGGGACATGGTTTAGTGGTGGTTTTGGCAGTGTTAGGTTGATGGTTGGACTCAGTGATCTTAAAGGTCCCTTCCAACCTAGACAATTCTATGATTCTATGATGTTCAAAGATACTTCTTCCATTTTATGAGTTCCCTAATTTCAGCAACATTGAACCCAAATCTCTTCCTTTAAGGAAGATATGCTTAAAATGTGACTCCGGAAAGTCTGAAAAGTTCTGAGATTCAGGTAGATACAAATAGTTTCTTAACTTTTCCTATCACCAGCTTCCCTCAGCAAGTGTCGTATTCACCAGTTGATCTTGTATTCTGTCCTGGTTTGAGCAACACAAGACTAATTTCTCTTTCAGTAATTTTACTTTTCAGTAAGGTCTCTTCTAATGCTAGGGAAAACGGCATTTTAGAAGACTCTAGTGTCTGAATTTGTGAAAATATTTACTTCATAGCCAGCTATGCTATGTGGGTTTCAAGATCTCAGTGTTTTTGAGTTAGCCAGGTGTGGGGATAAGGAGGAACAAAACCTGGGCACTTGACCCAAGCTGGCGAACAGGATTATTTCCTACTATGAATGTCATATTCAATATAAATTAGAAAGTTTGCTAAGGAGTTCTCTCTCTTTGTTGATGGCTGTGATCCTGAGAACTCCTTGCCCTGATGCCGGACCCCTGAGGCCTTCCCTTCCTCCCGAAGCCGTAGCACTCTCAGTGTCCGACATTTGCTGTCCACTGCTGGGAGTGCACAGCTTCCTACTGATAGAACTGGCTGAGTATAATCCTTGTATATTTTATATTGGTATCAGGATCAATATAGGTTCTTTAGTATTATTAATGTTAATTATTTAGTCTTATTCTATTAAATCTGTTTGCATTTCAGTCCTCGGGTTTCCTTGTTTTTTTTCCCCGATTCCTGTTCCCGGGTGGGGAGGGGTCATCAGGTGATAGAATAATTGTCAAAAGAACAATAAATTGTTGTGAGTTCCTCAAACCATAACACATTCCCATCCTAGCTGAGACTTACACTCAGCTTCACTATTCAGGCTCTGCTAAGACAACTGCTCTGTTTTCCCACTCCTTGCCATGATAGCAACTGTGACAGTCACAACAGTTTTATCACATCTTCCCAATAAAAGAAAAAAAATCATTATAGTTCTATTTAAAAAGCTTCACAAGCACTCATCAGCCCCTCTGAAGTAAGTTTTACTACACTCACATCATAGGTGGAAAGAAAATCAAACACAAAAAGGTTATGTTACTGCCTAAGCCACTCAGATGACTAACATCAGAGATGAAAACACAACTGCTGCAGATTCCAAACTCCTTTTCTGCATGTACTGCCAGAACAGCTTGTCTTCCACAGGTGAAACCTGAAGAACAGTGAAGTCTGGCCAGGGGAAGGAATAATACTTTAGAAAACAGAGAGACATAGAAAGCATTCTAGCTTTACATTAGTTTGCAACATATTGGCCAACACTATACATTCTTCTAAATGTATTTTATTCTCTACACAAGTGGATTTCTCTCTTTGCCCCTGTTCACACAGTCAAAAAGGTGTGGTTTTCTTTCATATAACTAGCATGAGTAAGACATTTCCTGCAATCTTACTGTAAATAGCAACGGAGAAAATGCAGTTTTCACTGCCTTGCCTTGAGGCGATGCCATCCTATGGGAAGATATACAAGTGCTGACTGTACCTAGCTTCATCTTTGTGAAAACTACCAAAGCCTTGTCTTCACTTGACTATTACAGATTGATAACTTGCGTTAGGTATTTTGCTGTAAGTACTGGTTTTTCAATAAAGATTCAGTACAATAAGTACATAGACTAAATTTCTACATGTTTGTTTCTCTCCAAGTCAGTCTGTCAGAGGTGGAGGCTTCACTGAAAAGTAAAAGCATCATGATACACCAGGACTTAGTCTATAGATCTGTTGTGCTTTGCTAGCTAACATGTATGTTCTCTTAGTCAACAAGTGGTTATTACACTGTTTTTACCCAACAGTGACTGAAAGAGTGAAACTGTGTATCTTTACACAGTGAATGAAAATGAAAACTTGCACGCTCTGACATTAAAGGTAGAAGTCCTGTTTGTTTCAATAGGAACAGAATTCATGCCCTCATAATTATGTGTATGAGAACAATTTTAAACCAAAGAATATTCTTCACCTCAAAAGTCATCATAAACAACTGGAAATACACTGATAATCTGGTAATTCAAAGCAATACACAAACAAAAAGGGTGACCATCAATGGTCAGGTATTATTATGGCCAAATTTCAAACTTCAGCAATTTTAGCCCCTGGTCTAGAAAAAACAAGCAAGCAAAGAAATAAAATGCAAATAAAACAGAAAAAATATAATTTCATTGTACCTTACTTCAAAGTCAAAAACAGCCAAATGAACTTTCTCAAAAAAAAAATTGAAAAAAAGTATTACTTGTGAAGAAACATGAAGCATGTGAAAGCTGTCCCCAAAAAGTTTTAGCTTTCACAAATTTCTGTTTGCATGAATTCAGATGCTTAACACTAATACTGTTTTACAACAATCATATTAAACTATATAGACAAACATATATATAAATTAATATTGCATTACTCAGATTCCACAAATTATTTTTTTTTTCAAACAGTTTCAAGAATTTTATCAAGTATGCTTTCATCAAGGCCTGGTATTTTCTGTTTGCATAATATCACTGATAAAGAAGTGCTGTTTGAAGGAATTGCACTCTTACATTACCTATTTTATGGCACTTTTTTCTGGAAACATACTATTGACTCTATATTATGTCACTCTGGTGGAAGTCTGAGCAACATTTTCTATATTCTGATTATGTGCACCAGATCCTTTATACCTTTCTACCACATGCTGTGAAGTAGCTTTAAAAATAATGTACAGTGTGTAGTGTAGAATTTTTAGTCCTGCGTAGATTTAGCCATATTTTGTATTTTATTCTTATTACAAACTCTCAGAAGCCACTATGGCATATGTGCTGAATGTGGCTTAACGGAAGTATCAATGTATCTCAGAGGACACAGTAAACTCATTCTTGAAGAACAGTAGCATGTATACAAATAATTTTTTAATACATTGTCTAAGCAGAGTCTTGCTCAACAAGCAAAATTATTCTTCATTGATGATCCTGACCTAAATAATACTTTCTACTGTTTTCATTGGACACCGGATCAGGCTTAAAATGTATAACTGCATTCTTAATTCCAATTTGTATTTGCAATAGGAGAGGGGAAAACCTCCAACTATAATAAAACTAAAATTTAAGAAAATATTTTTATTTTTAAGTTCTACACTTTGCCTTCAGATCTCTTTTTCAGGCCTGACCAATTTCTTCGAAATAATAATTTGGTATCTAATTCCTGAGATGTATGACAACTAGACAGCATGCTTCTTTCCCGAACATGACCGTAACACAGGTTATAGGAAGAAGCTTTACATTTGATTTAAGAATACGTATGAAAGTAACCATTTCATTTATCTGACATTAAGCAAAACATTTCCATTAACTACTATTTTTACTTTATGTATACTACTAAAAGTTATTTCACCTTACTGTATTTCCTTGTCCCACGTGTGTTTATTTCAACTTTTACTCAATCCCTCAAAAACGGAAGGAAAAGTCTAAATTGATTTTTAATTCATTGCTTCATGAATTTTACTCTGATAACCTTATGTATCTCCTATATGCCTCATCACAGCAAAGGAAAGTTCAAAGGAAGAACAAAAGATCACTGTAGCATCAGAAAAATCTGGTAAGGGCTGCATTTTATAGTATGCTTATGTTGCAGTCTGCTGCTCAACAATTTGCATTGAAATTGTTGCTAGGTATTCACCTCTGCTGCTATTTTTCCTATCAATAAGCATATGAAAAAATTTGATTACTTGACTTAGCACAGAATAATACAATTTAATCAAAATTGAGAAATATAAATCTAAGTAGAATTTTTGTGCACTGATGGAGAATTAAGTAGGAGACATTCATAATTAAGCTCTGGTTTTGAGGCAGCAGTTAAACAGACTTATGTGAGAGCTCTATCAAAGTAGGTAACCATGTCTCAAATACAAAAATCTGTTTCATCATTTATAGTTTTTATCACATCATATAGCATAACTTTCACATGAGAACAAAGGTCATTTTAAAGCAAACTGTTGTTCTAAGGTAACTTTTAATTTGAGGACCAAATGTAAATTGCTATGGTGAATGCACGTTAGGTCACTAAAACAACGGTAGCTAAACTCAGATGTGACCTAGCAACCCAGGTGTTCAGGAAAAGTGCTGTTAACAGTAAGGATTGATGATCTAATCAAACTGTCACACTCAGATCCTCAGCAGGGTGGTTGGAGGGGAGGTGGAGGAGGATAATATTCAGAAAGCAAGCACATGCTTAGTGTTACTTTAAATTGATGCTGACATTTTCAATTGTAAAAAGAAATTTTTTCCTAAGTAATATAGGAAACAACTCTCCTAACCTTCCGGAGGATATCAGATAATCAGAGAGCTTGTTTTGCAAAAGCCAACTTCTCAGATGTGTGACTTTATGAAATACAAACTATCAGACATTTTAGAGATTCAAGATGATAGCAAATATTTTAACGCTTTTCTTTCACTTAGATAGGTATAAATGGGTATTTTGCTAACTCTGAGCATATGCACTTGCTATGCATATACCATAAAGCAAAATAATTAATAAACCAACCTATTTGTGGTCATACCTCTATGTGTTCTGCCCTCATGCTGGCTCTTGACTATACCACTAAAGACTCAGCAAACTGCCAAGCAAAAATGTCAGCAAATAAGTAAACAAGATGAAGCTTCAGTGGTCTAAGGAACTGGTTCTGCCTCACATTTTTTAATATTAACGTCTGCCTATTTGCAAGGCATACAGGACTCCCTTATTGTAGAAGTAAAATATTCCCTTACGTGAGTTTGCCCATGAGTGAAGTCGGAAAACAGCTATAAATGGGTAACAGTGACTTTACAATCAGAAGACTGTTTTCCTTCTTCAGTTAACGGCTGGAAAGAAAACAGCTTAATGTGTCAGAAACTGGGCAACTATACTGCTTTAATCACAAACGGTAGCCATTTTCTGCATGAGGCTCTGAGATGGCCGTTTACAGCAGTATGTCATCTTCACACCCTCCTTAGACAATGATGGTTTGTTGATGGCGAACTTGTATGGAAATTTTCAGAAAGCCAGCAGGAGGACTAGGCTTTTGGTGCCTCTATCTTGACCTTGGCTGAAGTACTCTTGAGTGTACAGCACTACACAGGGTGACGGCGATCAACAAAAATAAGGCTGTGGATCTGAAATTCTAGAAATTATCTCTCATTTGTCTGCAATGAGCCATGTATTATATAAACGGTACAAAACCAAGAACTCATTTTATGAAGAGTATTGCCAGTGAGCCACAGGTGTACAAACACAAGCAGTTCAAATATGATAAGTAGGAGTAAGGTTTTCTCATGTAAAATCATGCATCTGCTCTCTGTTTACACTTTTATTTGTCTTGCAGCTCTAGAGATAGTGAAGCTAAACATCATTCTATATGAAGCAATCTCCGCAACTACATAAGCATAATGAAGACAGCAAAGAGCCTTTTTAAAAAGTCACAAGTTTCAGACATATCAATTATAGAAACTTAAAGCCTTGGGGGGG
>VYXH01011459.1:401409-423909 GCA_013397275.1 Burhinus bistriatus | reverse complement strand
AATACTGAAAGCTTAACACAGATCTTGAGTAAAACTTTAGCTCCTAAGCAGTGCTAAAACGTTGAGTCCTTTCCACTCCCCTCCTCTCATCACAAGCTTCTGACTAGTCAATACCTGAAGGAAAAGCTACATTTCCTTTCTTAGGGCTTTTCCAAAGCATGATTCTGTAACACCCCAAGACCCTTTTTAAGCCAAATGCAGGAAACAATCAATTAAGTTTTTCATTCCCATCCAGTTAACCTGGTAACGTTAGGTTTCAGTTGAAAAGCTTGAAATTGTTTGCAAGAAGCAGTAAAAGGTGATGACAAGGCTTGATAGCAAGACTCAGCACAGTACCCTCCAGTGGTTACAGGTAGCCTCTCCTCTGTGTATCCGTATGTACCACCAACACCTCTAACTGGAAACCTTTCTGCGACATAGTCACTTACTCATTCTTTCAGAATATGGGTAAGTTGTTATGACTGCATACATATATGTTTGTATGACACATCACTGACTTTTGCCACTTGTTTTCCCAAAATCAGCTGTAACATTAACTAGATCCTTTTACTTTGCAAGTACGGGGTAATATTATCCAAAACAGGCATATCAAATAGTTACTATCAGAAATTTCTCTACTCAAAGAAAGAAAAAATGTTTCAAAAGAAGGATGAGCAGTTCAATTAAATAGAACAGGGTTAGACTGATGGACTTCATTCACTTATAGTTTAACATTCAAAATGGAAATATCAGGGCACTGCAATTTATTATAAAATAAAACAAAATTTACAGAATATCAATTCAGATCTCAATAATGCCTTCCAATGACATATCATGCATTCTTGTGTATTTTACGATATTTGTACCACACATGTTAGTAGCATATGATATTCCAAAATTCAGGCAGGCTTATACAAGGACATTGAACAACACGCTCCTTTTTTTACTTTTTAACTTCTCTTTTTACTTCAAAGCAGCTGTGTAAAAATACACAAATTTTAGCAGCACACTATCTTCCAACATTATTTGAAAAAGCATCTCGTATCTATTTAGGCTGCTACTACATAGTAATAGGCATTTACTTATAGCTGTTGCCCTCAAGTTGAAATCATTACACAGCTTTTCCAATCAATTAAGATTAGTTGAAAATCACATGATCTTCATATGACAATACTAGCACTGTAACATTGATCCAGTTTTTAAAGCACATGAAAAAATGCCAGAATAGCCTTATAAAAACCAAACATACTATTAATGACCTTTACGGAAAATGTTTTGTAACACAGATTCCAGTTCAGGAAGTGTTTGCGCTCCAAGTAACTTTATAGATATGAATGATCCTATTTGACTCAATGGGATCACTCATATGCAAAAAAGTTATTTCAGAGGCAACTCATCATTTAAAATGCATAAGGAAGACGAAGTACTCAAGCAACTGTCAGTTAGGGCCTTTCTCTGGTATACTTACAAAAAAAATAGTTTATATAGATGTATCAGATAAAATTCTAGTTAACAAAGTCTCATATACTATAAAATGCATATTGTACACTAATAATGGTGTCCTGAAAAAAAATAATTCTAAAGGACAGTTAAATGTATTTTTCGTATGAAAAATTTCTAAACCCAGAGTTGTGCTTAATAGTGGCAAAATTCAGTCTCACTGATGAATGGCTTAGTGATTTTATTTTTGTCTTCTTGATCATATTTTTGTATGTGTGTATGTATGTATCTTAAACCCAATAGTGAAACATCTCTGTTCTGTGTTTTGCCACAGTTTACACCTAAGTAATACAACAATGTATCAGAAATTAGAACTTGGCACCATTAACACTACTGATGCATTCACCTTGTCCTCAACCACATTGTCTCCTAGACACAATAAAGGTGTAGCCAAAGATTTATCCTGCCAATAAGACATAGTTATAGGTCTCATGAAGATTACTGACACTGAAGTACCAAGTATGTACTGGCCTTGGACTTAGCAGATAACATGCCAGTTTTGAGACGCATTCAAGTTGACAATAAATCAGTATCACAGTTCCAATAACAGGAAAAAATACCTTAGAGGAATTTTTTGTGTTAAAACATTCCACTTTTGAGTTAGCTATTAAATGGTAATGATCATAACAGACTAGGCAATAGGGGTTTTTGTGGCTGAAATGCGCAGACATTTTACTTCAAGGCTATTTTTTTAAGCTTCTGTGATTTTCAACTGCACAGTATTTTCCCCTTGAATCAATTTTGTCTTAAAAAAAAAAATTCACAAGATGTTTTAGTAGTAATCGTATTATGAATTATACTTGTTTTCTATATTTGCACATGCAAACACTTCCACAGCCCTCTTAACACCTCCCTTTTGTGCATACAACAAAGCAATAGTTATGGGTTACGGAAAACTAGAGAGAGCAAGGCACACTGGTTCAGTACTGCTTATTAAATTGTAAATGTATTTTTTCTCTCCCTCTCAGAACTACCTCGATGTTTGCCACCAGAAATTCCTTTTTGAGAAGTTTGTTAAAAGGGCACCTATTTCTCAGGGTGCATGGGTTATAACTGTTTTTTTCAAGCACCCTTTTGAACTATTTCAATTTTCTGTTTTTGATGATAGTCATGCTGACAACTTTTTTTGGTCCATCAAACTCCGTAGTACAATTACATGAATTTACTTTTAATAAATTACCATCTTTGCATATATCAGTCAAACCATGAAGACTAAACACTTGCAAATAAAATGCATTATTAATTTAATTGTCACAGCCTATTTAGCTAGCTTCTATTAGTATTTGCTATTATATGCAATGTATCAGAGGGCAGAATCAAATGCAAAACATAAAGAATAAACTGATTATGTTGTCCTAGAGAAATTAAAAAATAGCAAGCTCGCAAAAATATAATCAAGGCATTAATGTTTTAAATAGGTAAGAAAACTATGTAACTTAATTTATAATATGTTTATACCCAAAGTGATTGTTTAACATGCTGAAGAAGGATTTCTTTGGTTCCTAAAGCCATTAAAAGGCATCAAACTCTCTCATAATAGGAAGGGAAGGGTGGAAAGGAAAGCAACAGTGGTTTGGTATTTACTGCACTAGATCCCGTGGCTTAAACACCCACCATCACCAGTGAGGGACTGCTGCTAGAAAATTTCACTGCTGTTGTGGCTCTGCCACTACTATTTGATGCTGCTCCACATTAAGCCGACGCGCCAGCTAAAAAGGGATCCATAGGTAAGAAATATTCAGAAGATGGATGAAGACATTTCAAAAGAAGAGAGTATGAAGTCACTCAAATACCGCTTGTTTATGCTGGCCTGGGGGTAAAGCTGCAACAGCCTGCGCTAGCAGATGGGGCAGGGAGGTTGCAGGATTGAGCTGGGTTCTCTGCTCCTCGGGCAGCCAGGGCTGCAAGGGCTGCGAACCTGCCACCACGCGGAGGGGCGGCAGAGGAGGGACCCCCCCTCCTCCTCCTCACGCCACGCCAGCGGGCCAGCCAGCCTTTGAGGAATATGGGAAGAACTGGGGAAAATGGAAACAGCCAGAAGGCTTTCAGAAGAAACACGCAAACAAAAGCCAGCGACAACCGATTTAGATTATAGCATCCTGCTTGTTTAGGAATTCATTTCAAGATGATGATCGCTAAAAATATGCCTCTCAGGCTAAGATACTATATTTGGAAATCTATTGTTTGTATCCTTTATTGCGCACATATTCACTAGGGTAAGGCAAGTTATCTCTACGTTGTATTTATGATGATTCTACAGTAAGTACCCCCTTGTAAAAGAACATATTGGTATTGAATGCTTCCAGTTACAAAATAAGCCACCAGAGCAAAACATTTTTTGTAATTGTTGCGCTATGACAAAAGATAACCAGCATAAACTTTAATACAATATCTGCTTTGATGAAACTGTAATTGTTGTTTCAATGCACGATTCTATATTTTAGATGAAACAGAACATCTCAAAACTCTTTAAATAACCATGTTAGGGAAATTCTGGTTAAGCGCTTTGTAGAGGAAATCTCATTAAAAATATAAGCACCACTTAAATAGGTGCTTAGTCAAACGTAAGGTGTATATGGTGTGTTAATTTAAAACTCTACTCTTAGGTCACCCAGTGATTTAAATATGATAAACTTGTGAGGAAAGGGTGTAATCGACTACCATTTCCAGTGTCTTTAACAAGAAATGAATGTGACCCAGAAAGAGTTTTGCCGTGTTCTCCTACAACTCCTTGCTATTATTTATTTTCATATCAAACCCAGAAAATACTCTTTATTTATGAAAGCCTACATCGGAAGAATGAGTTACAAGGCAGTAATACTTGAAACTATCAAATATCCAGCAATGAACCCTGCAGGTAGGATACCTCCCATCCACCCAGACTGAAAGAGAATATGTGATCTTCTGGCTATCCAAAAACCATCAAGTTTCTAATTGCCCCCAAAATTCAATGAAATAGCAACAGCTATGCCACAATGTGCTAAACAAATCTGAGCCAAAATCCATTTATCTGCAAACACAGTGCCATTTAGTTTGTAAAACACAGAAAAAATAACCCGCTTACAAAAAGAGTTTGAAAATAAGTAACTGTACACAGATTGAAAAAATAAATTAATTCATTTTTAAAACAGTCAAACCAACAGATCTCTGTTCCTGCCCAAGAACAATAAGGAAACTTTCTTTTTGATTCCTCTGTGGCTGTGACCTCAGTGATCAACATAAATCTTGGAAAGTCGTTTTATAAACAGATAAGCATCAAAGCCAGCAAGGGGCGGGGGGATGAGGGGGGGTGCGGATAAAATTATTTTGTACTTGGAGGGACAGTTACAACTATGGAAATTTTGAGAAAACAATATCATCTGTCAAAGAAAAGTCCCAAAAGGTGCAAATCCCACATCTTTTACATAGAATTGCTTTCTACAGCAATTTTTCTACTGACACCCACAGACATGTCATAAGCACCACACTGGCAGACCACTTAAGTATGTTAGCTCCCTCTGTAGTTGGAGTTGAGCTAAATGTCCAGGTGACTTCATTTTGGGTAAACTAAACATTCCAAAGAAGGTCTCCACATATTGCATAAGGTAAAATGATAAAGAATTTTAAAGTAGTTTACCTTTCTTTGGGTGTGCCAACTCCATGCTTGCCCAGTAAATGAGTATTCAAATGCTTCTTCATCACAAACGCCACCCTATCAAACAAACAGAAAACCCAAGGAAGATTATTTTTTTAATTAATTTAAAAAAAAAACAAAAAACAAAAAACAAAACAAAACAAAAAAAAAAACCCAAAAAAAACACCCCACCAAGCAGTATTTTTCTGTTTTGAACATGCACTTGAGCATATTTTCTTAAAGGTGGAACTTTTAAAAACCCCTGCTAGACTATGATTTAAATCTGCTAGTCCACTCTGTAATGGCAAGTTTTCTTCAGATTGCAGTCATTCGGCTATTCTTCTTATGAATAAGTAATCACACAACCATACATTGCTGGTCAAAGAATAGAAAACTCGCTTCTGCTTCCCTTTGCAAATTAGAACATCTTATACAATATACTGATAATATAGTCTATTTTACCTAAATAACATTTTCTCATGTTATAAACTAATATGGTTTTAGTTAAACCTTTAAATTTATTTAAGTCTAACAGGCCCATCCTATAACCCTTCTTCATACAAGTAGTTCCATTGTTTTTAATGAGTAACACAAAAATACAGCAAGATCAGATGCTTTAATCACTGCTTATGTCTGGTCAAACTTCATTGTATTAATTATTTAAAGAGATACACATGGAAACAAATTAATAGCCTTAGTTATTTTATAAACTTGTGAGAAAAACAAAAATTATGGAAAAGGTGAAGTACATGTTCATGAATACACTTTGAGTAGGAATATCATTCAAACTGGTAACACGTTGTTCAAAGCATCAACAGCAGCAACAAAATATATACTACCTGGCATTATGCTTCTACCAAACAAAACACAGATAATTTACTTTAATTTTGGTGACATACATAATGAAACAGATAGGAGCCTATCAAGTACCATTCTTCTGCTGATAAGACCATAACATCAATTTAATTATGTCATGTGACTGCTTCAAACAATTTAGATATCAGACTGAAGCTTCAAATGGTTCTCTCGATAAGCAAAAATTTTACTGCTGCAACTTTCAGTGTGAAAAGGGCTTGCAAACATTTTTGTTAATTATGTATTACAGCTGTCCTTCATAAAGTTAATTACTAATAGCTGAAAGGCAATAGAATCTATTTGCATATGTACATGAAAGGCATGACATATGCAAAAATATGATTTTAATTAGCATTCCATGATATGAAGGGCTACAAATCAAACTGGCATGTTATAAGATTTTTAACATTAAACGCTGAATTCATCTGGACGTGTTTGCAGTAATGGACAATGGAAGGACTGTAAAATACTAGCACTATGGGGTATAAAGAGCCACAAAAGCCAAGAGACAGTACTTTTCCTTTACAAATATGTTAATGTAGCTTCTCCATGTCTGATCTACTTTGGGCACTTTCACATTATTACAGAGAATCTCTCTTGTGCATCCCTTAAGGTGTAAGAATATAATTCTGTCTTATTTAAATGATAGCAATTTCTTTAGTTTTTACAAAATCTTAAATATTTTTCCCTACACAATTTTTAAGTATGGCATCATAATAATTACAACTGTGAATAATCTATCACACCATTAATATCATTACTATGCAAGTCTCATCAGAATTACTGTACATAGGGAAAATAATTGTAAAAATTTTTTTAAAATGTGTTTTAATAACAGCACAAAGTATTCAAAACATACTGCCCTTGCTTTTCGGCAGAAATACTAACCATTTCCACACAGCTGTGAAAGGTATCAAACAGATTTTTATTTAGTAATACTTGTATTTCCTGTTACAAACCCCCATTCTCCCTCTTCTCTAAAAGAAAAATAAAACCAAAGGTATTACTGTGAAAGGGCAATGTGCAATCAAAGTTGTATAGGCATACTTTGCTATTTACATGGAATATAAAGATCCCAACCAGGTACACAATATTTCTAGGAAGGTGTTGTGGTTTTTTGTTTTGTGTTTGTTTTTCTTTTTCTTGTGAGCCTGTGTACTTGAAGCTTCCAAACAAAAGCTGAACATTTCTTATACCGCACAACTGCAGGGGGTACAGACAGACATACCTTTCTGGAAAATCAAAGACAAAGGCCTTGTTAATAATGTGAAGCAATTAATCTCACATTAGCTGCCTCCTCTTTGTTGTATCTAGGTTCTGAGTAACCATTTTGCTTCTGTTACACAGCACAAATAAAATGAAGACTGACTCAGTAAGTGTCTCAGTGCCTACTAACATTTTAAGCTTTTAATATAAGGCTTGAAGACTTAAGACTCAAGGAGCACAGAATGCTTCCATGCAAGCCTGGAGTGCTTAGCATCGCTCAGGAACAGCTCCTCACCTTACAGAACCAAGCCTTAAAAATAGAAGCAAAATTGCTACTTTCATAAGAAATTGAGAATGAGATTTAAAAAAAAAAAAAAAAAAATTACCAACAGAAACAGCCTTTATTGAAACAAAAGATCTTTTTCCTTGCAATTGAGGCATGTTTAAACACCTTGGTTTGAATGCTGAGTTTGAGGACAACCTCAGAAAAAAAAAAAAAAAAAGACAATCACAGGAACTACTTGTTTNAAAAAAAAAAAAAGACAATCACAGGAACTACTTGTTTATGTTTACTAAATACTGCAGGTGATTTTAAGAGAGAGGTGGTAGAGGTGTTTGCTGGCTTTACAAAACAAACACAAAAAGTGTTTTCAGTACATTCAGTAACTCTGGGTTTCTAAGCACTTACTGTTTTAGTAGTCAAAGAATATTGGTTTTATCTATGCTATTTACCTCTGCTGAGGTAAATCAGTTATTCCTAAGATACTGTCAGAACTGAATAGATAGACGTGACTTAGCCCTGGTCTTTTCAAATGAATCTTAAGGGAAGTCTGGCTGGCACCAGTAAGGACTCATGGAGTGAATGCTTTCAAGATACGTTGCTGTAATACATCTTCAAATCAAAGGGAATCTTTCCATCAGCTGCAGTAAGCACCAATTCAGGCTTCGCTGAATTTCTCATTTCATATTTTTTAATTCAAGTGGAAATAGAAATGTTCAGATGCTAGAAACCAACTGGCTTCAGAAACACATCAAAAGGGAGTAGGAAAATCTGTAGTTGCCATTCCAATACATGCAAACCAGGCCAGACTAGAGGCCTGGAACCACTTTTACAAACTCTGACCTGGACACACTCTATCCCCAGCCCACATGAAGACAAGAAGTCACAGCCCAGCTGCTCTCCTGAGGGTCAGGTCTCCAAAGGCAGAAATGTCTAGTCTATACACCCAAGTCACGGTCACTGGGAGTTCCCTCCATGCGTTAGGAAGACTGCTCCTAGAAGCCTCCTCTTGCAGTGGGAAAAGGTGAGTAGGTAGGATATAATTTGCTTGCAGTGGCATTCTGTTGGTTTAACTTTTTTTAGTGATTTTCAACTACTCTGGCTCCAAACCAGCAACATCCTCCGGCTTACACACTCTATGTTCAAACTTCAGGATAAATTAAAGACAAGTTGAAAAATGACACAGAGCTTTAGAATAGCATTCATGGTCCCTACGGACAATTTTTTTGCACGTAAACTACAAATAAAAAAAAAGTTCAATCATAAATATATAGACACCTTTCAAAAAATACATTTACAGAATATTCTGTTTTCAGTTTAGAAAAGTTGTGGCTTTGTAGGAACATGTCCACTCCTATTCCATGGCAGTCTTCAAACAGTACTTGGACTCGCTCTGAGAACGTCTGTAACTGATTTAGGAGCCTCTACAGACTTGTCTTCAGTTATGAAAGCACATTTTAGTCTACAAAAGAAACAAAGGGACTTCTAATTCTGGGAATAAAGAAACATATTGGACAATATTTACTTCCACTTTTTATTCTAGTGTAATACAAGTTCTTCAGCATGTACAATGTTTATCATCGCAGTACCCAAGGAATATGAATAATCTGTTGTGTATTGTCTGTTCTCTCATTTTCTCTGCAGGGAGAGAATTGTGCTCTGTGAAGTATCTTGTTCCGAGAGGGCAAAAGATTCTAGGTTTTATTATGTTTTGAATCTGTAATAGCTCCTTTCTTTTTAATATGTACATTGCTGGGTTAGTGAAAAGCCAAGTTAAAAAAAAAAAACAAAACCACACACACAAACCAAAACAAGCGTTCTGGACCACAGTAGTCATGAAATCTGTTATTTCCTGAGTGTTTACCAAGTGCTCAGCCTTGGCCTCGTTCCAAGGAAGGAGCTGCATCTTACCTCTACCAGAAAGTCACTTGAAGCCATGTCAACAGACTGGTGATCTTGTAACTGCACATAATGGCTGAGGAGGACCAGCACGAGAATTTATTTTTCTGGGACTCTACAAACAAGGTATCTAGTAGTTGAAGAGCAATTTTAAAATCACTTCTCAGTGGATACATTGCTCTCTGCAACTGCTCTTGCAGAATTTATCTTACAGACAACAATGTTCAATGACAGCAGAAAAGTCCACGAGAATAACAATGAATATCTACCCTTTATTCATATCCTCAATATCCTTTACATCTTCTTTAAACTGTCCAGAACCTCTTTATACATGAATTCTGAGAATACAGGTAGGCTACTGCATGACATGTGCAGGCCCCAGGTACATAGGATGTTTTAGAAAGCTCCTTGAAAGTCTTTTTTTTTTTTTTTTAAAAAAAAAAAAAAAAACAACAAAAAAAAACAAACCACCACCATCCACAAGCAAAACAAAAGCAGAAAAGAATGCTATTATTTTTAAATTATTATTATTTAGTACTTGGTTTTAGCATAGGTTTCAGGCACTCAGAGAGGATAGAAGAGTTTACCATTTTGGACAAATCACCTGGGAGATCTGACAGCTTCAAGGAATAATAATAAAAAGAATCCCTTAAACTTTTGTACACCATCACAGAATATGAGGAAATCATATATTATCCTATCTGCATCAGTTTTTGTTTTCCATGATCTATGCTGGAATTTCTGTCCTTACATCGTCACCTGAGGCAACAAACCAGAAAATCAAGGCAAACTGCATGGATCATGCCAAGAAGGGGGACAGCATGTTCGGGCAACATGGACTCAATGGTTATTACATGGATGAAGTGCTCTTGTTCTTCAGCGCGTCTTGAAATACGCTGCAAACCCTATTTGTTTGTAGTCAAATGAGTGTTTCACATGGAGTCATGCCAACAGGGGTATCAATTAGTAACAGAAAGAAATAGTGCAGTTTCTCAAGGAATATCATGACCCACATGTATTTCAGAATGTTCAATAAAACTTGTATATGTAATTTTTGCATGTACTTCAGGTTTGTACATGTTCTACACATAAAAGTAGAACTTCATATATTCAAATCAGCACTTATTCAAATAGTACATAAACAGTCTACACAAACATAAAGTTTTTAAAGTCTCAAAATTATATAAAAAGCTGTTACCCAAATCTCATCTCTCTGTCAGGATTTTGTATTCAGCAAGTCAGCTTCAGGAACAAGAGTATAGAGGAAAATGCAGAACTACCCAGAAAGCAATGGTTTTCTATGACCAAGTAATCTTTTTTTCCATGCATCAAAGTCTAAATTCCTGGGAATTTCTTCAAGTCCATCATTCGTGGATGTTTGCTGATTCTGAAGGGTCCAGACCGGAGCGCTGATAACTCTCTTGCCTGACTGCGCGCAAGGGACTCAATTTAAAAGAAAGTATCTGGCAGGGCAGAGTCTGGTGTGGAAGATATCCAGTAGTCTGAAAGGCTTCATGCCCTTTGTGACAAGATGTCAGGCTCAAGTAAATATCTGGCAGGGCGAAGTCTAGTGTGGAAAACATCCAAATCTGAAATCTGAAAAACTTCATGCCCTCTGTGACAGGACGTCAAGTCCTAGAACCCTGCATAGGAAAGCTGAGGTTTTCTGCTGACTCATTTAGCAGCCAAATGAAGCAGGTCTTATTACTTCCAGCTAACAGTTATGGTTATTCTTCTTAAGTTAAAAAAAAAAAAAAAAAAAAAAAAAAAAAAAAAAATCAATAGCATTTCGGAAGGTTAACAAGTCATGCGTAATCACCCAATCTGCGATGTTGAGAGTACTGTGATGCACCACCTCATACTCCCTGCTGACCCCATGTGTTAAAGACGGACACGGCTATTTTATGCTCCACCTTCACTAACCCTCGTAACTACACTGGGAAGTACAACACATGCTTTTGGCATATGTGACTCCTTCATCCTCATCTTCAAATGTGAGCAACTTGGCAAACTGAAAAATGTAAACTTTTTCTCTTGAAAAGAGAAACTGAAAGAGGTAAATGAGGACAACTTTGCCATCCCTAACAAGACGAGAACCAGAGTACCACGGCAAGAATATCATGGTAATTCATGGAACCTAAAGACTAACTTAAGTTTCAAATTTCTGAGAATTACTAGCCTTTCTGCCTTAAGTTTGAAGGTTTGTTTCTTGGTTTGGTTATGTTTGGGGTTTTTTTTTTTTTGTTTGGTTGGGTTTTTTGTTTGTTTGTTTTTTACAATTTTCCATGCAACAATCACTTATGTTTTTTTGTTATTTATAAACTTCTCAACTCTTCCATGGAGATGTTTTGTTGTTGAAGTTTGAAACCCAACATTTTCAAAAATGAATTTTATGTCAATATGAAATCACCAGTGCAGACTACAACCTCCTCTTCTAAAAATACCTCATCTCATTTTACTGTTACTTGTAATGAGCTAGCAATGAAGCCAACATGCCCAATGAAAAAAATGAAGGGAGAAGACAACAACTTATATTAGTGGAACACCTGTACACAGCTTGCACCCAAGGTAGACTTGAGTATCACAGCAGCTACTGTTCCTGACCTGCTTTGAGCAGGATGACAGACAACAGGATTGTCAATGTGCTGTTCAATGACCTGCATCAATCTCAAGAATAATTTACTGCTGTATCAGACAGATCATTATGGATGAGTTGCGCACTATCAATCAATCGACTGTGTTGTTCCTGCATATTCCTGCATCTATCAACCAGAAGAGAAAGACATCCCTCAACATATTCTTGTTGCTTTCTGCCACCAATCTGTGTCCCTCAAGATGTGAAAGAATTATTAGCCAAATGGCCATAAAGTAGTAGCAATAGGCACAATTATCTCCTCTCATATATTCTGGCAGAAGAGACCTGGATACAAAGGAAGAGCAAACTAAATAAAACAGAAAACATCCTCTGCTGTTCTACTCAAGCTGGCTTGGAGACATCTTGCCATCCAAAGTCGCCGAGTCCTCTCACCATCCCTCTTTTAAGAGATGTATGTTATAATGTAAACCATCCAGGAGAGAAATTTAGTCTGTCATTGCAAGGACTGTGGCAAAAGAGGAATACTCTGGCAGTATTTACATTATTCCCCCCCCATGAGGGAACTCACTGATTTGTTATTGTGTGGCTCACCTGAAGTTACTTATTGTGTAACTGAAATCAGAAAGGTTTCCTGTAAGTTAGCTATAGGTCCATTCTGAATTTTATTGGTTTGGGGGTTTTGTGGTGTTTTGTTTTTAAATACAAAAAGTACCCTTCAATAGGAGATGAATGAATAAGCCAAGTCCAGACAGTGATAACTGTTATTAACATAAACGTGCAAGGAAACTTAAGAGGGCAACCAGGAACTTCTAGATTTGGAGATACAATAAAAAGCCGCTCACATGGCATACAGTGAATATGGTACAGTTTACGCACACTGACAACAGTTTCAAGAGATCACAGACATTGCCTCCTTAAAGGAGGGACAAAGCCATTGCACTGTTTAATGCATAACTCTGCTGAAAATGGGACTTGGTTACTTCAAAAGAATCTTACTGTGTGGCTCAAAGCATATAGGCTGGATTGTACCATTAAACACTACTGCATGGACAAGTATTTCAGTAAATGATGCATCATGATACTATAGATAAGAAACATAGTTTGGACCATATAAAACACTGCCAATACACTTTCAGATGTGCATGCATAAAAACTGACAGAACAGGGCCCAAAGCATTACTCATTTCACAACACCGTAACAAAACACCACCAGAAGGTCATGTCTGCTGTTTCAAGCCATAACAGCATGCAAACCAAGGGAATTCCCAGTCAGCTTAAAGTGATTTAGTAGAGGATTTCTCTGAAAACAAGAAGTGAATCTTTCCTAAATGTATCCTACAACACCTTAAATGAACAATGGAGAGTTTCAAGTGGTGGCACCCCCTCACCGCCCCCACCCTCCAAACATCAGGAATTAGGAAGGCTCCAAAATTCACAGAAAAATATCATTTATGATTAGATTAAAAATTAACGACCAATGAAACAAGTCAGACCAAAAAAACCAAACAAAATGCAATCAATTTTAGGAAACGCGTACCTTTTAATTCTCCCCAAAACTTACACTTAGAAATGAAACTGAGGTTGTTCATGCACCATACTAAAAAAAACAAATCCACATCAACAATATGCTGCTGGATATTCTTCTCAAACAAAATAAAATGTTATAATATATTTTCTTTTTTATTTCAAATGGAATTTTCCTATTGAATATGAATTGATCTACTGTCCATGTAAATGTCCACAATTCTGTCACAGTCAAATAAAACACTGGCTAGTAAAAAACTGAAATAAATAGGAGATTGTTTATTATACAGTATATTGCTAAACTGATAACTGTAAGTAAACAAATGGCTCTCTACTTATTTTGTTTGCTTAATGAGCAGACTAAAAATAGCTGAACAGTGGCAAAAACTTTAAAGTCAGAAGGTGTTCACTCTGTCAGGAAATCACCTTACAAATATATGAGAAAATTAGTACCGCTACAAGAAATGTTTGTTTCAATATTCAGAGGAGTTAATGAATGTTAAGTGATAATGGTAGACAGCAGCAGTATGTAATTACATTTCTAAACACACCTTACCAAATCACTTCTAAGCTAAAAGAATCACATGTTCTATTAATTTTCACTGGTTATCAAACATCTGTAACTGTCACCTCTAACAGGTGTTTGGTAATCTAACAGCTGCACAAAGTACATTAAAAAAAAAAAAAAGAAAAAAAAAGACAGAAACACAATGCGCTTTCTGTTGCACCACTATCAACCTCTCAGTCTACAACAACACAGAACCTCTTTGCCTAAATTCTGAAATGCAACCTTAGGCTCAGTGTTGGGAGTGCCTTGCATCTAAGAGATCACCCTCAACATCCAGAAACAGGACACCACTGGAGAACATGCTTGTTATGTTAAATGAGGCTGCAGGAATGCCTTAAACATAAATGAAGGATTACAGTATAAGTATGGTGATCCAAAAGAGCACCTACCAACCTTGCCACCGAGAAATTGCTTATGTCCTCTCTTTTCTCACAATATGTACATTCAACACTCCCATAACTCTGGTCCCTCCCTTTTCCATTCCTTTCCTTTCTTCAGACATTAGCCTGTCTCCCGGCTCATGATCCCGTCTCTTTCCTAGCATGCTCAGGACTTCAGACATAGAGTTTGATGCAGTAGGCATCAGTTCCACATATCATCATCTTGCATCTGGAAAGAGACAGCAGGATGTACAGGCTAATGTTTGAAGTGGAAAGTTCTTCAAAGTATATTCAACCTTTTGGGAAAGTCAGGTGAACCACATCTCTAAGTAACCTTAGAGGAGTTTTGAAGTATCTGACTTTCTGCAGACAGTCTGTATGGAGCTTCCGAGTGATTCTAAGGAGCAAACTCTATGTATGTTGAAAGTGCAAGAAACAGCCTGTAACACTACCTCAAAATAAGGATGTTTTGGTGAGTTTCTACTTAGAAGTAGAATGGATAGAGTGAAACAAATATACTTAATTTTAATCTTATTATTCCTGAACAAAAAAGTAACTTTCGATGTTGTAGCTTCTTCCTAACTGCCCAGAAATTGCACTGCAGACATAGTTACCAGGTTTATGCAGAGCTTCTACAGGAAAAGCTATCTTGAGAGTAAAATCCTCGTGACCAAAGATTCTGCTCTTGCCTGTCTTTAAAGGAAATCAAAACAAATCTAAAGATTGTGGGCTAGAAAACATATAGGGCCTGCAGTAGCAGTGCCACCATGTATAACTCAGCCAATTCAGCAGCTACAGTGCCTGTGGTCTTTTGCAAAGTTGCAAGGTATGAAGAAAGGAATGAGATGAATAAATTGGTCACTATCTGATGACTGAACTGCTCAGAAGTCATACACAATCAGAAGGCATACACAATTTTTATTGACAATTTACCCACAATTTGAAAATGCTGCTGGTGATAGATGGTGGCTGGAGCTAAGACTCTGCAGTCTACTCGATCTGTTAGAGTAGTGAGAATCTTGCCCTAGGTCTTTGCTTGACATAGAAAAGCAAGTGCTGGATGATTTGTTTATTCCTGAGACTTAAATTCAGCTGTAAAACATATCCTTTTTGCCTTACATCCAGGCATTCCACAAGACTGTTTGACTTAAGGTAGAAAGCAAAATACTTCAGAATATCTGTTTGCCAAAGCAGCTGTAACTGTGGAAAAATAGTAAAACTATGACAGCAGGACCTAATCTGTAACCGTAAGAAGTACCATCCACATGGATGAACCTTTAACAACAGTCTGGTCAAATCAGAACAGACTGGTTCCAGCCAAGGAAAAAAGAAGGTAATCCTTTGGATCAGATTGATTTCAGTCCTCAAAAATGCATCTGGTACTTGTATACACACAAACACTTTTGCAGCACAGAGGGAAAAAAGAGGATACCCATCTTGGTTCTGGCTTTCCTTGTCCAAAGGTTCTCAAGCCTGGCCATTGCTAACTCAGAGACTAAGAACCACCAAACACTGTGGCATCAGACCAACCATATTGTAGGCCTAACACTTGGCTAGTATGTTTGATTAATGTTTGATTTTCCATTGTTAAAAGACATCTTCAATAGTAGTTCAGCACAAATAAAAGCTCAGAGTTTTCAATCTCAACTGGCATCTCAGTCTCTCCAGATATTCCCATGACAGCCATCCCCAACTCACCCCAAAAGCTGAGAGCTGCAACAACTTCCTTCTCCTACCACCAAAGAAGGAGGAGACTAGCTGAAGAAAAGTAACAGGAACTGTTAGAGGAAACCACAATATGCAGACCAGAAAGACTCTTATGCACTCTACAAGTACTACAGATCTACAAAACTCTCTCAATTATGGCACTGAACGTAGAGTGATGATATTAAAAGCAGCATGGAAGTCTATCCAAATGAGAATTCCAGGTGGTAACAGTGGCATAACTCCACTTGTCCCATGAGCAAACGGTAACACCTCTCATCACTTCAGCCACAGACTTAGCAGGAGAATTACTAGTCACTAAAGCTGCCAAGCAGAAAGTCTGGTGTTTCTTAGGTTTGCCTTTGATGTCCAGCAGGACTCACTTCAGACACAGAAGTCCAAAGCCAGAACTGCAGGGATTAATAAGAATACTAACCTGAGATATAATTGTCGTTGAAGCAATAAAGACAATAAAAAACCCCACTGAATTTAGAAGGATGTTTTGCACAAAAAAGAAAAAAAAAGCCATTCTTGCAGTCCAGTATGGATGTTGCATGCACTAGGTATGAAGACTGTTATCAGTCTGGGAAAACCAAAGGAATATAGATCAGACAAATCAGTACAGTCATAAAGATGATATCTGTGACACAGCAGAAGATGTTCTCTGGCAAAGAATATTCCAATTTCAGCCAGCAGCTGAGATTAACTCTGACCATTTCTGGCCATAAATCAAGCATGAGAGAGATGGGAACTACATAGGTGCCCAATGGAATTAAGAAAAAAACATCTTTGATCTCAATGGTCTAAATATACTTACATACACATATTGAGTGTACATATGAACAAACAACTGAAGGAGAAATCAGTTTTGTTGCAAACAAAATCTTATGGCATGTTATCTAAAAAAGAAAGGAGAATTGATAAATCACCTGAAAAGATGAAATAAAAGGAATTCACCTTTTTCTGAGCTTGCCAACCAAGTTTCTGAGGTACACTACTAACAGGATAAATTACACAACTTCAGTTTTTATATACAAAGTGACAACCTGGTCCCATAAAGAGATATAAACCACGTCTCTTTAAAAGAAAAATTATTTTCAGTCTCAGTATCTTTCTGAAATGAAGCTTCAATTAAAGGTTTTTTTCCTTTTCTGATCTTTGCTGTCATTGCAAGCAGACAGCCATAAAGCCTTATCTCAAGTGCTAGCATGAAATGATGGGATCGCACAGATCCACTTTTGGTAGGAGGGGACCCTGACAGCAAAGGTAACACAGGTACCAACACATGTGATGGTACTCCATTTTATTTAGCATTACATCACATTTTGATTTTCATGAATGTACTCCTGTTAGAGCACTGAAATTTAATAAGTATGTTCACAACTGAGGCATGCGTAAACAAAAACAAGTGTCCAAATGACCACCTGAGAACACTGTATTACCTGGCGGTCGCTCACAGCTATGGAACAGAGCATATAACCACCGACACGTAGCTCTCTGCTTAGCTTTGTAAGACGATGCAAGCAAAACGGCTCTCACATTGGACCAAATGCAGCTCCGCACTGTTTGACCCATGAGACCCACAGGCCACAGAGCTCGCTGCATTCTATGCATCAGAAGGGCTGAGTAGCCCCAGGATGCTTTTCAGCCAAGAAAAGCCTCAAATTTCAGGCAGTTTAAATTATGCTCTGCAAAGATTAAATACATACAAAATGCTTTCTCATTTGTTCTAAACAGAAATAAGCTGTTACGTTTCTTTACAATTTCTCAGATCAGCAGAATGCCCCAAAAAATTATTTATGACATGAAATGTCTGTCCCTGGACAGACATGGAGACAGAAATAGTCTGATCAGTGTGTAATTTTTATAGTATTGAATAGTAGGCAATGTTATGTGCAACACACAGCCGAATGGATGGATGGAATTGATTTTATAAAGAGTTACAAACAAAATAGTCCAAAATATTAACCAATAAACACATGCCTGGGTGGAAACGTCCTATTATAAAATTACTTTAAAGATCCTCAAAGTGTTCAGGGGAGAAAATAAGTCCAATTTTCCACATAACCTGAGAGCACAGAGTCTTCTGATAATAAGATCCAAGGAACCTGTAAACCCAAGGCTCTAATTTTCTTATGGCGACTGTGTAATATTTTGCAAAGTAAAATTGACTGAGATGGAAGCTATTTTGCATGGTACAGTGGCGATGGCTAACAAATGAGAGTTTTGTGGGCTGAATGTTAGTCCCCTGCCTCATCTGCCACCCCTAATGACAGCAGCCACCTGCTGTTTTATTGTCACAGCTGGAGCCGGTTCACACTCCTTGGTGCTGAGCTCTGCCCATGAGCACCAAGCTCTCGCCTCGCCTCATTACTTTGATGAACTTTTTATGGTCAGCACCCATGAAGACCTCATCTAGGACTATACAACCTAGATCGGCTTCAGGGAGTGCTTCCAGCTAGCATGAGGTGATAATACACAGTGACACCACGGCTGCTACTGCCTGTCACTTAGTCAAGTCACTGTACTATACTTCTGGCTCTACAGGGCCCTCAACAGGTAAAATGGCATGAAATTCTCCTATATAATAAAGTTCACTCTCTCTTTTTCATATCGCAATATAGAGATCATATACTACTAGCAAAATTTAGCTTTTCGAAGATAGATGTTAAAATTGTAAAAAAACGTATCATGCTCTTTATTACATATGACTACAGATAAGAAATTTCTACATTCCCTAGACATAAATCTGCTACCTTCCTAAAAAAATATCCTGGCATTAAAGAAAGCAACCATGAAAACCATGTTACAGCTTGATTAAGACCATCAAATAGGGAAAAAAATAATTACGTGCATTTTGCAAGAGAAGGACCATTTTAACTTAAAGAACAGAAAGCACAAAAACAAAAATCAAGCCAGTCAAATCAAATTATTACCCAAATGAATCGACAGTGGAGAATGATATATGCTACTACCCTCTCCTCCCAACCCCCCCCCACTTATACATTTATTAGCTATGATAATATATCAAATCAAGATAACAATGAAGCAAAGCCTTTTACATCTTTTTACTTAATCAGAGCAGTCTGTTACTATTTTCTGCTAATTTAAAAGCAGATATAATCATGCTTTCCTTTTCAAAATTTTTTTTGTACTAATAAACCCTCCAAATCTACAGAGCTTGCATACATTTTTAAACTTAATCAGAAATTTTTTATTGATGTATTTAGAGCAGATTGCTTTATGCTTGATCACTGAAATTTAACCCCAGGTTTACTTTCAGCAGTAGAATAATCTTTTTGATGTCAACAGAGTTTTACATTTGCCGTATTTACATATATCATTAAGATTAATATATGTGCTATTAATAATAATTCCATTATCATTCTGAAATCATCAAATAACATTTTGACTTTTGAATGGCTGTAGGCTATTATAAGCCTAAAAACCAGAACACTTTCAGTATTCATTGTGTAGCAATCCAGCTGAACAGTTTTGACAAATTCATGCAATGTTATAAGCCATTAAACTTCATTTAGTTTCATTTAAAAATTCCACCTAAAAATAAAAAGCAACTGTCTTTTTTTTGTACAGACAGTATGATTTCCAATAAATACCAGCTCCCAGGATCCTTGAAAAAAAAAAAAAACACCTTGGTTTTCTTATTTTATTGAAATGTTTTTAAATTTATCATAAATAGAGTTTTTGAAATAATATTTTTGAGACTAATGACTTGGCAAGGATTGAACACCTCTAATGTGGCATGGTGCAATTTAGTTCCTCCTGAAGAGGGAACAGTGCTGTGGATAACCTGCGCTTCACATGACAAGACCCCTATGACAGGTGGAACCTTAAAAATGTTGCTGAGCAGAGACATTATCCTACATTTCTGAGAATTTACTTACGCAAGCCATTCTTTATTAGTGCTTTTTAACTGTGACCTAAACTGCAGTTGAAGAGCCAGAAAAAATAATGATTCAACAAAGGTCTCCGTTCTGCTAAAAGCTGAGCACCTGCCATACAGTCCTGAAAAGTATTCAGGAGAACTGTAGGACACACAGAACCTCTCGTAATGAGGGCCTTAAATGTATGAACAACCCCATTAAATATAAACAACACCGATTTCTCTGCCAATACAATTTCAACAAACGCTTGTCCTCTGCACAATGAGTTCAACAAGAGAACTTCTTGTGAAGCACACTGACATAGAGATCACATCCTTTGGAGAGTCCAACAACAGAAGATAAAATTACTTTTAGAAGAAAAAGGAATTCCGTTCTTTTGACTAGATGACACATCTGTCAAACGCATAATTTGTAGGACTCATTTCGTACCCTTAAAATTAAAATATCAAAGACGCAGCTTGATCAGTACAGGGTAAGACATTATGAAAAGGACAAACTGCCTCAGTGGAACAATCAGTGGTTTCAGTAGAACAACCTCGTAGTGGTGCTGGTAACTAAATAACAATGTCTGAGAGATTTCCCCCCCNTTATATAAAAAAAAAATCTTGGGGAGTTTCCCCCCCCCCTTTTTTTTTTTTTTTTTTTTTTTTTTTTTTAACAGTAGCGCGTCAGCTGTAGTATGCCTAGGCTTTGTGATATGACACACTTAATCCATCTAAAAAGTTTCTCTTTTATCAATCTCTAATCCATAAAAACCCCTAAAGCCACAATTAGCTACCTATTTATTCTCCTTTTATAAAGGAATTTGTTAAAGGATGCATGGCTATCCAGACTAGCTGTATTTGCTCACTGCCTTACAAGAAGTAGCCTGCATGCATGGATAAATATTTGGAAATATTCTTCCTTTGCAACACTGCGTTGCCTTGGCATTATGACTGTGTTTTAGAGTTGTATTCTAAAATATAACTTCAATTTACCCAGCACTTACAGTTCACTGGTCTGTAATTCTTAATATCCCTCTACTTTCCCCCAATTTTAATTTAACTTGCTATTATCTAAAGTTCATTTTCCATGCCCTTTCAATTGCCATTTTTTTCCAATGTGACAACAAACATCAGTGCCATTTCTGATGGTGACTTTTATCAGAGTAAGAAAAAACAAACTTTTGAAAGAGAAGCTATCAGAAAATCATCAAACAGTAACAACTTGTGGTCAGGATCAAGATGAGCTGCATGTGAACGGTCTGGAGGTGACAAGATTTGTATCCAATTACTAATCCCCTGAGCCATTCAGCCCCCTGAACAATAAATTTCTATAAGCTGATCCCTTAACCCATCGCCAGCTGGTGATGCTACTGCATTCCAAGAGTAACGATGAAAAGGGAAACACCTTCCATTTTCTATTTAAATGTCCACGATACAGAATAGTCATGTTGGAAAGTCCCCAGACCTCTACTACATAGAAGTTTTGAAAATGGATCCTACGAAAATAGGAATAGACATATGAAATTATTTGGCTTAACATAAAAATTCTGTCTTCTGTACTTACTCCAAGCACACGAAGAAGCTTTCAATGTACATATTTTTCCTTGTACTGAACAGAAATGCGTGTTGATCTTAAAGGATGGCTAAACTTCTATGCCTGCTGTTAATGAAAATGATAATCATGTGAAGGATATTGGAGACATTGCTGAGGAATTGCTCACCCTTTAAAAAATATTATCTCTGTAATGCTGCCAGTGCCAGTGTCAGGTTGGGCAATTAGCCACTTAAGCGTGAATAAAATCTGCCAATAAGCTATTTTATTTTTGCCTCGGAATATTCGTGTATCTGTGAGCTGGTGTGTGTTTGTGTTCATGCATCAGCGGAATCTGGTTGTTCACGCCAGGTTTTCTTATCACACTTTTCTGCCTCTTTGAACTTGCACGTTTCTGCAATACAGAATGGACATGTGTCTGCTGATAATGTCAACACGCTTACGTTCACAAGGAGAGATTTTGTGTAACTAGATCTAAAGTAACCTTTTTTGTGTTTATTACCTGACCCTGTCTGCTTACACAATACTAGAAGAGCCATTCATGGGAAAAACTCCAATACCGCGAGCACCTCTAGGAGATGTTAAAAGACAACAGATGTGGAAGAAATCAGCATCTGATTACACTATCCCTGGCTAAATACTCTCCTACAAACCCCATTTGTACATGTTATCTGAAGTAAATTCTCACTTCTCATAGCAGACCAGGTTCAACAGGGTGCCGAGAGCATTCTGTTACCTCTTTAATTTAGATCTCATTATGCTTCAGACTCCTGTACATACACCTACGAAATTCCACTTGGAAGTATGAGTAGGTACAATCTAACATCTAACACCCTCTGACTAGGGCTACTGCCTAGAAAGCCTGAAGACATAACCAGAGACATAACGAGATTTCTATCTCCTTGTCCAGAGTAAAACAATTCTGGATTTTATTATTTTTTTTTTGGGGGGGGGG
>VYXH01011459.1:379679-394679 GCA_013397275.1 Burhinus bistriatus | reverse complement strand
CGCTGGGAGGCGTGTGACACCCAGCGCAGCTCGCACCCAGCACAGGTAAGAGGAGAGCGGTACAACTCCTCTTGGTGCCTCCTCCTGTTCTCCTGGGGTGGCCTGCTCCTGCCGGGCTCCCTACAGTCAAGCAGGAACATTTTCACTGACGGGTGCTGGTGGCAGGGCTGCAGCGTGGGGCAGACAGGGGCTGGCTACCGCACTCAACCTTTCCCATCTCTTCCCCTCATTTGCTGCATGCTTGTGGGTAAATCATTTGGGATCCAATTCTGAGCATGCCGAAAATAGTTGTATTCCCTCCAGTTTCACTAGGAGCAAGGCTTCAGTGGACTCTTCTGCTTTATTCAACCGTAAAATGAGAATACTACTTATCTGCAGCATCAGAAAACTTTTGTTTGGCCTTGTTCATAAAAATGCTTAGACATATTCCAAGGGAAAAAAAAAAAAATTAAAAAAATCTGTTCCACAAGAAAGCAGCATTACTTATAGCTAAGCTTGTGTCCCAGTAGCTAAAGAGGGTGGTTCAGGAACACATTTGGAAGAGCCCTAAAGAATGTGAACTTTTGAACTAAAAAAGCAAAGCAAAAACCTAAAAATAACAAAAGTAAAGTATCTGTTTCCCTGGTGATTTTTTTTTTTGGGGGGTGGGGAAGCGCAATCAAGTCAGAACAAGTAGAGTGACATTGAAGATTTATTGGTTTAGTGCTGCATACTGCCGGAGCCAGGCACCTCGCGCGGCGTCAAGCACGTCCGAGGTGTCGATCCTGACACGGCGCCCAGCAGCGGGAAGATCGCTCTTTTCATTCTTGTCAGAGCACGCCGCAACAGGGGCATCTGACAGTTACTGAGAGGGACGGCGACGGGGAAGACGAGGAGCGGAGAGGAGGGGAAAGCAAGCAGGGCGCCCGCAGAGCCCGGGGCTGTGCGGCAGTGGCGGAGATAGGCCTTGCGGAGCCATCACCTGACCGGCACCCACGAAAAGGCAAGCAGGAGATGCTTCAGAAAGCAGAAGACTCGCCGATCACTGCTGATCCACCCCGGGATGATGCCTTTATGATAAACACTCACGACAACTTGCGACCAAACCGCTGTTACAACACTAATTGCCCATGAAAGCTGACCTGCAGCAAAGCAGCAGAGTTCAGTTTCGATAGGCCTGGCTCAAGAGTACAAACGTGATTGGGGATGACAGGAGACATCCACGCATCAAAAATCCCTGAGAATGGCTGACGTGACTTTGCACACTGTAAAAAAAGCAGCGGAAATCCTAGACTCCTGGCTCTTTGTCAGGAAGGCAGAGAGGACCGCGGGGGTGGCATTTTTAAGAGCATCTTTCCAAACTAGACTAAGCTTTGCGCGGCCTCGAAAAGCACGGATGGAGCTCTTTTTCCTCCGTGCGGTTCTCATTATTATTATGTCTTTAACCAAGCATAAATCCCACACGGTTAATGATGGAAGATCACATTTTCTCAGCCAAAGCGATGTTCCTCCTTAAATTTTGAGATATTTTCTGATTTTGATTCAACTGAGCAGTTTTCTCCCCATTTTGTTTTAACTCAGCAAGTGCCAGGACTTGCAAGTTTCTGGTGTAAACCCCTTGCAGAAATGCTGGAAGTGTGTCAAGGCAAGCAGGAAGCATTTTTACTCTTAGCCTCTGCTGTGAATATTTGCTTCATTTTAGAAGATAAAAGGATTATAAAATACAAAGTAAGGAAAACAACGGTGCAGATAAGGTTATGCATTTGAGAAGGACTAAAGACCTACTTCTTAAAGTATGAAAATAACTACACTGAAAGAAAAGAAAAGGAAAACTCTAAATTTTTAATCATGAGCAACATAGGGTGATTTACTATTGCTGTGATGTTTCAGATTTTTGAATACTTAGTTTGAAAGGAAAGCTTCAGCTCTATTACGTTTTGTAATTTACTATTACTGCAGCATTTCAGGCTTTTTTTTTTTTATAAGCTAATAATGTACATGAGGCACCTTTCCACCATTGCAATTTAAAAATCACATTTTGTGATATTAAATGACCTTTCTTATTATATCTTATTAAAAATAGTGTAGCCCAAAAATCAATATTTTAATTGATAATTTTAGCAGTTCAACTTTTGAAAGTCTGAGAAGAGAATGAAGTGCAAGGAACAAAATGAATCCTGAATCCTACTTGACAACCGTAATTTTGGATCAGATAAACGGTTAATTTTGTTTAACTTTTGAAATGGTTCAATGTTTAGATTGACCTAAATACAAAGTTTAAAATTAAATTGATTAAAAATTGAACCAGTTTAATTATTCAAAAGATTTCAAAATTACCCATTTTAAATATTGAACAGATTGAAGATGTTAAGCTACAATGACAAAAAAATTAGAAATGCGACCCTAGAATAACATAAACACACGTATGGAGCTCAATGGGTGGGAGCGGTTGGGAGTTTTTTTGTTTGTTTTCATTTTATTTTTAAAAGAAAATGAATAATGCACAATAAACTACTAAAATTTTATAGAGATAATAGGACCAATAAAATATATAAGACAATAAAGGACCAATAGAACATTTAGCAAAGGAAACCAAATCGAATGGCTTATTTTTGGAGATAGCACAAGATTATAAACTAACACTGTATCACCCAGTGGGTTGCTTGCCCCTCCCCTCAAATTTCTCTAATCTGGATATTTCTTAAATACTTCCCTCTTTAAAACAAACACAGAGACACACACTCACACCCTCAGATAAGACATTCCCCATAAGACAGCCTTAGGCATCAGCATTAAACACACATCTGGGTGAATCGGTAGGCGGGATGAAGTGGGTCATTCAGGTTATTTATTTAGGATGGCAGATGACACACATCATTCAGATACAGTGGGGTTACTAAGTTATAAGAGAAGGCTAGATGCAAATCATGCTTATATTTCTCCACATTCCTCTTCAAAAGGAAAAAGGAAGTTTCATATTGTCCCATACTTTTAAGATTTTTTTTTTTTTTTAAAGCATGTAAGTCTACCATGTTATGGTTTAAGGCTACCATGTCATTTGCACAGCACTTAATGCAAAGGTTTGAACAGAACTTGGTATGCTGGTATTGCTACAATTAAAATGCTGTATTACTAATAATTTAGTAACATATATAGAATACTGAAATAGCTTTATATTCCTACACCTCGGAGCAAAAAGGCCAAAGACCTCTACTACAACCATTTTAATACATTCTTGATTTTTAAAAGCTGCTCAACTTCAAGTGACAATTATTATTATAGAAATGCAATAACCTTGACACACACAATTTAAAATAGAAACGTCTTTTAACTATACAACCTTACTAGACTAAACACAAAATATTCTACAGGGGCACATAAAGACTTAAATACTTTTTCCTATTTTTTCCCCTGTATTAACAACATTCTTCAGCATTCATTTAGCTTAGCATTTTTGTCAAGAACTGATAAAATATTTGATAGCACATACCATTGTTTCCAAAGAACACTTTGTACAAGAAGTAGTAAGAGAAATATAACCTCTGCTTGCCACTTCTGCTATAAGTTTAAAAGGTCTACTTGCAATCAATGCTGAGCTTATACACCACTAATGGACAAAGCAAATAAACAGTTTACAAGAATATACATTGAAGAAGAAAAAAAGGAGGGGGAGGGGAAAGGAGCCATGAGTGGGACATCAAAAACAGTGTGTGATCATAAAGAGTGAGCACACACCACCAACTAAAATGAAGGTGTTAAGCTTTTTGCATCTCAGAAATCAGAAAAGAGATGCAAAGAATATGAAAATGAAGCCACCCCTTTCTAAAGCTTCTGCTCTTTTCAGGAGATGTAGAAGACAATACACCAACTATTTCTCCTTTTTAAATAGAGGAAAAAATGGGTGTTTCTAAATGTCAGAAAAGTTGGGGGTAATTAATTTGTTAAACGGCTTAGTTTATAAAAGAGATGGGAAATTTGACCATTTTAATATTAATTTATAATACAAATACACACACATATATATACATATACAGGCACACACAACATTCAAACTAGTGGAGCCATTAGATAGAAACAATGGCGAAAATATTTAGAAGCACATTCATGTCCTGCTTCCTAAAACCCAGACATGCCTCCCTAACGGTGACAGAATGGTGCTTTATACCGGGGAGGACAAGTCTATACTTACTGTTCAACAGGCACCAGGATTTTAAAGACAGAACAAAGCAAACAAGAGTCTTACTTTTGTTATCGGCACAAGCCTGAAACCAACCCAACTGTTTCTCAGCACCGCTGCTAATACAACCTTATTCTCAAAATCAGGCACCTGAGCTCCCAAGGGCAGCACCTGCAGTAAGCCCACAATTTCATGGGGTACTCGGCGCTGTGCTGCCCCTTCCCCACATGCTCTCTGCCTTCCCTGCATCCCTAAAGCTGCTCACTTGGCCAGCTAGTTGCCAGGATTAGCTCGCTGATCTAACCAGAGGCTAATTTCCTTTTAGCCTAAAAACTGACGCCAAGCTTCTCCATCTTACCTGGCAGCTTTCTGAGCCACGTTTGGACAAGAAAAGGCCAGGGATGCAACCGTGTGGCTAGGATAGCACCAAATTTTAGCAGCTTTATTTTCACAGCCCTTTAAAGACTGTAGTCATAACAGGTCTCTGCTTTACAAGATGCAGGTTTTGTTTTATACTATTTTCATCCAACGTCTGATTTTTCTGAGGTTCTAGGTCATTAGTTACACTACAAATAATATCCTTAAAAGGAAGACAATGCCTAGAACCTGTCTGCAAACTGAAATTCAAAGAGTTGAAAACCAAACAATCCAAACAAATTATAAAAATGCCTCATGTTTTAGTTGGAGCCAAGCTGTTACATCTCACAGGTGTTCATTGCCACTACTCATTTCTTTTCTGTTGTTGAAAAGACATTAGTCTGTTTTTCCTTCTTTTGATGCTACTCCTATGTTGGCACTATCCTATCAGCCAGACCACATTGTACAGCTCCGATATTCTAACACCTGCCCATTTTCAACAAACACTATAAAGAAAGTATCAGAAGTCTAGTTTAAAAGCATCCTTAATTACAAAGTGGTTACAAATGCCTAATATCATCGTTTATTCATGGGGATACAGCCTTTCAAATCTATGATATCCATTGATAATTCTAACAAATGCTCGGTCCATAAATATTTAATGGCCACTTGTGGGTGTTTTATGTTACTGTCTTTGAGGTTGACCTATTCTCAGGTTTATTAATTGGAAAAGGTTTATTTTACCCTACATAAGATATGTAATTTTACAATATTCAAGTTATGCATAGAGGAAATCAGATAATTCTGTCTCATGCAAACAAGGAAAATACATCTTTCACAGAAAGAACATAAATCAAGTTAACGAGGGACAGTTTATTTTGTATGATTTCTCAGGGCTTTCAAACAGAAGGCTGGTTGACAGATGCCTCCATCCTTAAACAAGCCAACAGCAGTTTAATTGTAACTCTGTGGTTGTTCCCATTCCTGTGTGCCTAACAAGCTCCCTCCTTCCTTTTAGAATGGGTTTTACCTGGATGGCCTGAAGCTAAACCCACTGTTGAATCTAAATCCCTCCTGCCCATAAGACCGCTTACTATTACAGTGCATGCAACTAAGCGTCTTGCTAAGACATGAGATCCTGAAGTAAGAACACAAATTTTAAATACAAAGCACAGATGAGGATTATGACATAACCTGTGGAAAAAAAAAAAAATCCCTCTGTTTTCTGTACGGGACCACTGCCTGTCTCATCTTTACAGTGTCACCAACCATTCCTTATTACACCAGCAGCGGCTTTCACTTCCATCCCTAAGACACAGCAGCACTGCACTGCTGCAACCCCATCACCCCAAGTGGACTCTCTTACTAAGCCTGAAGGCATACATTATCTCTGCAAGGCCCTCAGCTGAACGTTTTTTTACATATGATTCCTTATACATCCACTGTTACAACTACAGAAATATTGACTGTGCCAACAAAAACTGCTATGGAGAACACTCACAAAAGTTGACCTTTTGCCATTAGAACCTATTATTCTGTAGCGACATATTACATACATACTGTACAATTATAAACCAAAAAGGGCATTGAATGACAGTATTAAGGTTGTAAAGTCAAGCACCTAGTGCTTAGGAAACTCCAAAAGTAAGATTGCCTTTGAAATCTCAACCCCTTACAATGCCCATATGCACCTTACTCTATAGCTACAAAACTTCCAGTATGTTTCAGACTTATTTTCAGTTTTAATGAGGAATCCAATTATTTCAGCTTAAAAATATTCAAAAGTAAGTCTGTGTAAAACAGATACCCACATTTCAATTTAAGGCAGGTATCAAAAACTACATAATTTAATTCCAAATTAAATAAAATGAAAGAAGAATCTTTTAATAAGAAGTGTCAAGGTACTTAAAAACAGGCAGGCCAGGTATAAGTATAACACACACTTTATCACATTATATATACATACTAGATGACAAAGAATAGTGGTGACATCTATCAAAAAGAAAGGAACAATTTCTACAGCTACAGGGCTGCAATCTAAAAATTCAGGGTCTACTATATTCCAGTCTTTCTCAGAATATAAATTCTGCAAGGTAGGAGCTTGCCCAGCTATACATTTGTAAAAGCAACCAGAACTATAATCTTTGATTTTGAGGTCTCCAAACACTTTTCTCATGCATACATTCCAGAGCATTAAAATACCACGGCCGTTCTAGTTTAATATTTTCATTTCTTTCATTTGTGAGGCAAAGAAATGAAAATATCCAATCACATATTGGATTTACCCAGAATTAGTTCTCAGTTTCACATAAAGCCCTGTATAACTTCACATCCCCTCTACAGTGAATGTTAAGAAGAAGGAGTTGCTCTTAGTGCTTCATGAATGAGCGGATGCCCTTAGCCTGTGCGCTAGAAGTGGTATCGGACCACAAGGCCGTCTTTTTGAATCAAACACCGCTGTACCAGACACCATTATCATGTGCAGAACAGACAAGACAGTTGGCATTTTGCGCTATCCTCTGGTATCATCATTCATTTACAGATTTTCTTGATTAAAAAGTGGTACAGCTGAATGGCTAGGCTACGTTCGCAACGTCATCTTCTTCTTTGGCAATAACTAGAATTGGCTATCTGTGATCAGTACATTAAACTAGTATCTCCAATAAAATAGGGGTTGTCCACCGTTCTTAGCTATTGGAGCTTAGGTACACAAGAGCAAATCACTGCTTTGGCAGTGACTCAAGACACTAATTTGTAAAGGGTTTTAACCTGTTATAGGGCCGTAGGTTAATCTTGGAACCTAATTTGTGTCTCTGTTAAATGCAAGCTCCTTGTGGCAGAGGCTGTGCCTTCAGCCTTTGAGAACAGTTTCTATAACACAGGTGCAATTGCAGCAAACAAAACTGATAATCTAAAGCACTGAGATACAAATAGATCGTCAGTTCAGCCAATACAACTATTAGGAGCTTACACCTTCCAAGTCACCTTTGTTATAGCTGAACTAATTTAAGAAACTTATATAAAGTCTTCCCTTATTCATATCTACATTTTACATGACAAAAACGTATGTTATTATCATTAATCCAGTCACTTAGATAGCTTTAGTCAGTGACAGAGAAATGTTCATAATAAGCACAGCTGTAGACATATTTAAGATAGAAGAACATTTGCTTATTAAGGCCAGAAGACAGTGTGCTACCAACAATTTTTAACCTATGCAGGTAATCCTGAAAGCTGAAAATTCCTCTAAAAAGCTGTTTTAACACTAAACAGAAATCTTAAAGACAAGGTATGTTCTATAGCCATAAGCAGTATTTATTTTTCCCTCAGTATTTTTTTTATTTTTCCATTAACCAAATGGAAAATAAAACATTTTAGTCTTTCACTCCTTTTCACTCATAGTAAACATTCTGAAA
The DNA here is from genome assembly GCA_013397275.1 of Burhinus bistriatus. Taxonomy (NCBI): domain Eukaryota; kingdom Metazoa; phylum Chordata; class Aves; order Charadriiformes; family Burhinidae; genus Burhinus; species Burhinus bistriatus. The sequence continues at coordinate 386,750 of VYXH01011459.1, read as the reverse complement.
AGAGAGGAAAGCCTCATATCACCAAAGTGAACAGGGCCATTGCCATGCTGGCAATTAAATTTGAGACTAGGACACTAGAACACTATAGGCAAGACTCTATACTGGGGTATTAAATTTCATGGCATGTTTGTTAACTTCATCAAAACTTTTAAAAACAACAAAACATCTTCCTTTCCCCTATTTACTTATATTAATACTAACAAAAATAAACATTTCAAATATTAACATTCTTTCAGAGCCCCCACATTTCAGGTAGCTGGTAGGTGACGTGCCAGATGAAAAAATGCAAGTCATCTAACAACACTATTTAGCACATGGTTTTCACTCTTTGAACTTTGTGACTTCTTTGATTTTCTTTCCTCATTATGGTCACATTCTCTTAAGCTGATATATTCTGTATGCAGTACAGTAATTCTCCTTTTATATACAACACTGAAAACCTTGGAATTATGCCACTTTCATTTGTGCAAGAGACGCAGAGAAAGCCACTGTCTTTAATGTGTATTTTCTCTTGGACGGTGGAAGTTTGTGAAAACAGAGAATAAAAAGTGAAAGACTTCTAGTAATCATTTAACTTCTCTATAATGATATAAAAAGGCAATCTTTTCAATACTCCTGTCTTTTGAAAGTTAAATGATGAGGCCCATTACACCTACTCAACACCCCACGTTCTCAAGGAGGTAAGTTCCTCGGCAAGAGAATGAAGCGAGCCTCTATGTGTTTAGCCAGAACCATACTTGACCTAATGGACATGAATAAACTGAAGTCAGAATGAAATAAAATGTGTACTCTAATTGTATTCTGGTTTTGGTTTCATCTTTTTAGGAACTGGCATCCATGTTGAAAAGGGAGGACAGAGAAGGTAATTTCTCAAAAGTCTCTTTGCAAACCCGCTAGATATAGGTGACTTGCAAAATAAGCTCTGTCTACGTAAAGCATTGCTCCGAGTAGCTAATGTTGCTGTCAACAGATGATGCCTGTCAGAAAATCACATACACTGATGGACCTTGCAAGGCTGCTTACGCTTCACTCTTCCTGAAATGTGGAAAGAAAGTATAGGAGACAACACTATCTCTCTACTGCTAATTTTTGTAGAACCAAAAAGACACGTCAGTTGAGTTAATTGTGCAGAAGAATTTTTCTTCCCTCTCCTTTCTACCCATGAATAACAGAGTAGTTAACAATATTGACATTTAAACCATCATCACTGGGCATCTGAATTAACACCTCACAGAGACGAACAGACAAGTTCACACCTTTCAAATCTACTGTGCTAAAGGCACTTCTGTAGACGTCCCTGTATCAGTTACACTTGGTTAATACTTCTGAGGCACCATAAAAGCTAACAATTTATTTTTTCTTAGTAAAAGCTAAGACAGTGAAGAACAAGAAAGCAGTTGAAAAAGTATACCGTAGTATTACACACCAATATTGTTCAAGTTCAGATTAGAACAAAATCTGGTCCTTCCACCACAGAAAAACTTTTTTTGTCCCTTTTTATGAGTTTTTCTCTGGGGTTTCTTTCAGTTGTTGCTCTATATGACTATGGACAGTTACTTTTTGAGTAGTAACCACTCTAAGCAGCACTTTATACAACAGCTAACCAATAATTTGAAAGCTGGGGAGCAATTTTCTTCCAGCAGCTGCTTCCTCCATGGGTTTATCAGACCTCACTCAAACATTCAAGCAGCTATTACATGGCTGCATGGTGCTTAGCTAACAATTCCACCCTTTAAATACATCCTCATATTAATAATTAGATACAGTATATACATTTGATGGCAGTAAATGTTGTAATCATCGGAACACAAACACTTAAGCAATTCTGAGTAGGTCTGCATGGCCTAATATGCAATGGTTTTCATTCAGTCAATTTGCAAATCCAGAGCAAGGTTTGTTGCTGGAAGTCATGTAAGTAACTTATAAAAGTATTCTGCTAGCTATACAGAGGAGCAAGGCCTTTTAGGCATGGTGGAGCATCAAGGAACAGAGCTAGCTGAGGTTTCTCCACACCGCACTATATTGCATGATATGAACACAACCTAAGAGACATCAATGAACAAGGCGTATAGTCCTGAACTTGTGCAATTTAAATCAAAGACCTTTTCTGGCACCTTTTTTGTTCCTTTGGGGGCAACAAGTTTTCCTAAGGACTTTTCATCTACCTCAAACTGGGTACCTAAAACCATCCTGTAAAGAAAACAGATTTGCACATCACAGACAAATTTTGGAAACCTTTGAGGGTTACACAGCTACAGCAATCCCATCTCTTCCTCCTGACGGCACTGTCTGTACCACAACACTCCTAGGTTTCCATGGCATTTTAGATTTTAAACTATGCTAGGATATCTAGCTCTTCGTCCTCTCTTTCTTAATTAATTCTGACTCTTCACCTGTTTTCCATTTCATATTGCCAGAGACATATACTGTAAAAAATTAGCTCTTATTTGTACCTAATAACATTCTCAGTTGAGGAGCTTATACTGGAGTCATATTTGCTTGAGAGATACTGAATCCCCTTGAGACTGTCTGCCACAGATATTATCCCTTTTAATTTCCAATTCTTTTTATCACAGACCTTTCTCTACGCTACGGGACTGTGGAGATTACACAATAGGTGCTCTAAATAGAAATGCTCCAAGATTCTTAAATCTCCATCTCCATCTCAAATTGCTACTTAAAAGCCAGTCAACTTTGAAGTGGTTTTGTAAAAGGGAAGGTCCCAGTGAAGCGAGTATTTCCAGTTTGAGTTACCTAGCCCTTTAAATTCTGTGTACCATCCATATATACGCATAATGCTGACTGAGAACTATAGTCTCTGCTCCTATCATTTTTTCTCCGCAGTCTTAAGTGGGGTCACCTCCCTTATCACCAGGGAATCAATGCCAGGTTACTGTGCCATCAATTTAATTGAGGGGAGGGCTGCTTAAAGCGTCTCACATTTCCCATCGAACGTAATGGGATTCTGCCTCCTCCTGACCTGTGGTGGTGGAGGGACCTTCCCCAGGTGAAGGCCTGACCTGCAGCCCAGCCGCCCCCACCGCTCCCAAAGACTGGGGGTCTCTCTTAATCCTCCCTGTCAAAGCCAGCTGGGGAGACAGAGGGGCTTCCAAGATAAACATTTCCTCCCCCATTCAGACATTTAAATAGCACTTGGTAGTTTTACCAGGCACATGCTCTCCAGGGCATTACATGCATTTAAGAAAAGCTACTATGGGAGAAAAGGAAGGAAAGAGCGGCTAGCTTTCTAGAGACAATAAATGTGAATAATTAGTCATTAGGAGTGGTTTTTGTTTGTTTTTTAAATAACATGGTAAGCAGACATCTTTCCAAAGGTCCAGCAATCCTGATGACTGCCGTGCTCAATGTAGTTTTGGAAGCAGGTTAGGACTTCTCCAGGAGAGAGAAGGACAGAGCTTGCCTACCCCTGTCACTCACTGGGTACCAAGATTTTGGAAGTTGCAGATAAAGCTGTGTATTGCTGCAGTCTCCTTTGTGGCAGCAGTAGAAACCCATAAGCACTTTTGAAGAGAAAGTGAGAACATCAGAACAGGAACATCATAGGATTATTTGCATTACTAGGATTCTCTGGAATGTTAGGGGTTTGTGGTCCTTCCACCCCCCTTCCTGATATTGGTAAGAAGTACAATTATTTTCAGCATCCTATGCAATGACATACATATAAAATATATATTGCATGAAGAAGATACGCCCTCCCACCCAAGACAGCAAAAATATAAACAACTATAGAATGAACAGGGTTATTATTCTTGTATGGAAACAGACATTTGCAAAGAAAGCATACAGAGAGAGATCTATAGGGTATTTTTGATACCTAATACAGCTAAAATAACTTCTATCAAGACCAATCTTCTCTCTTCAATGACAAAACACGAGCTAAATTCAAAAAGCACACTTCTAAACATTGCCTGGTAGCCCCTGAGAATTGAACACAGATAATCTTTCTTTCAGGTGCCGCACATTAGCCGATCAACACAACACAGACTGATTTCCATAAGAAATTCTAGCCTCATCATGCAACCTTCGTGTTAATTTAAAAAATACTCCTTGATTTTGAAATAAAGTTGAAAGTATAGTGTCAGAACAAAGTGAAAGAGGTATCATTAGCCTTCAGATGTGACAAATAAGAAAGACACAAACAAGTGTCAGGATAATTAAAAAGGCATTGTTCACTTTTTAGAAGAAAAAAAATGAATTGCACAAGAAATATTAAGCTAACAAAGAAAGAGCAAATATGAGTAGAAAAAATGACAGTTATCTGCAAAATTCATAAATGTGTCTTTTGTATAACCGTAATGATCATATTTTATGCTGTCATTTTACATTTAATTGCTCACCCTGGTACTTTTCTTCATAGAAGCCATCAGTACCCCACAGAGCCAGATGCTGAATTGCAAAAAAACATACTGTGACCACAGACTTATAGGAAAGTAACTTTGCTGAGCTGTGGTGTATGACAAGTTAATTTTTGCAATTATACTTTTTCCAAGAATAAATGAAACTGCAGGTCATTACTATTCTATATCATTAAAAAGAGGCAGAAAATGTTCTTGATCATAAAGGCCTCAAACTCATTTTATCATTACTTTGACATATGAAAGCAACTTTTCAAGCTGCTTTTCCTCAATGTGACTTAATGAAATAAGCACCACCTCAGCTGAAATATGTAAACATCTTGATACATTAACTAGAGAATATTGTTATTATTACACAATGCTAACCCATCATATGTCGAACAGGAAAGAAATGTTATATGGGCTATGCTTAGTCACAGCTGTTAGCTCTGCTGTATTACGCTACATGTAAAAGTACGGAAGAGATATGGTTGCTCAGTTGTCACGCAGACCAAAATCATCCCCTGATCATTTATCTTCCTATGAGACGTTAAATGTTAGAAATGCTTTTTTAAAGAATTAAGCACGAGCAATGTCCATCACTGTCAAATTATCTGTGCAATCAAACAGCATGAGGGCAGATACCATTACGAAACATGTAATGTCTGCTTTCTTTATCTGTGCTTATGCCATCTGAAGAAAGGCTTATTAAGAACTCAGAAGTTGGGTGGTTGAGTTTCAAAATATTTACTGTACATGGAGAACTCAGTACTTTCCAGAGCATTCTTCCTCATAAAATGCCTTTTCATTTTCTGCACAATTGCTTTACTTTCCCGTCGCCAATACAAACTATAACACTCAAGTGAGAAGAAAAGATTCTGCTTTCCAGATGAAGAATATATTTATTAAGACAAAAGAACAAGAGGAAAATGTTCCAAGTGTCATTGCATCTGTCTGCAATAAACATCATGAACCTTTTAAAAACTGACTACAGAGCTGACAAAAGACATCAGGTTCACAGCCAAAGAGCTGGAAAACCTCAGTTCACCCACTGAACAAGTGAACACAGTGACCCCCAAGCCAAAAAACACCCCAATTTTTCAGAATCTTTGTTGCCAATCCATCCAATCCTTAATAGTGTTGAGTGAGCCAAATATATCCTTTGTTACCACACCCTTTAGTGTATCTCCTAAATGAAGGGTGATTAGTTACTTCAGTTTTCTTTTCTGAGAATGAGAGAGCAGGGACCACTATGCAGATAATGGAAGAAACTGTCCAATAAATCCTTTACTGAGATTTTCAAATTCCTGGAACTAACCAGAGACAAAAATCAAAATGATTTCTTAAAACAAGGTGCGCGTGTAACTTTATGCTCTACTCTTGTCCAAGTCCTAGTGCTTTCCTTCAGAATAGTTAAGGTTCTTGTTCAGAAATTATTTATAAATGTTATAATTTGATAATTAGGAACACCTCTCCCTCGTTCTCCATTTGATCTCCTTGCATGGCAGGCACAGGTCCCTATGCACCAGATTCTATTCATATACACGTTCTGCAACAGCAGTTTCATAGTATTTTCATAAACACACAACGAGCCTCTAAGCACACTTGCTATCAAAAAAAGAATACCACAAACACTGGACATAGTTGGTTTTTCCTCTTACTTAGGAAACTAAGACTTTATTGCTTCAAGGAGGTGTTTGTGTCAGGAAGAAGAAATTGGAATTAGAGGGGGAAAAAAAAAAAATGTATGGTTTGAACTGCATACCATTACATACAAGTCTTCTGTAGAAATGAAACACTATCCAATTAATTCTGTGCAGCTACAAAATAGGAGAAGGTTGTCCGTAGGCAGACAGGGAACCAAACAGCTTTTAAAATCTCCAGTGCCACAATTTTAATCTCAATGCATCCTATTTGCAAACAAATCATTGCTAAGGAGATAAAACTTTACTATTGTGAATAAAAAAATAATACTAAAATATAATCAAAGTACTTAGTAAAGAATATATATCTTGCCCTGGACTACCAATTACTTTGCTGAAAATTTATATATGCAGTATGGAACTACTTTTTCCAAATATTTTTTTGTTCAACAGTGTTTTAAAGTCATGCCTATTTACAGGACAAGGAATAAGCTTTCTTTTCTCACAAGTAGAAAAAAAAAATTAGAAAACAGGCACTCGGCTATTTTTAATGTAATAATCTTTATCAGAATTCCTGTTACAATCAACTTGAGACATTGCAATTGTATTAAAAAAACAAAACACAACACGAAAACAGAAGTCTGCAGCAAATCTCTTTACGTACTAACACCCAACAGCTTAGCACCTGTATAACCCAACAACAATGAAAGGCAGCATGTGTTCCCTTTCTGCTTGGAAGGCAGTATTTAGGAAAATGGTAAGAACCTGAAGCAGTTGTTAAGAGGTACTTACATAAGCAAAGATATGGTAAAATAATCTGGTTTATGTGGGCAGACCTTGGTAAACTTGTGAGAGTTAGCAGAGCTCAATTGAGAGACATGGGATTACCTATGCAGAATGGTTCACAGTCAGGGCTTAACGTGTGAAGGATTAAAACCTACCTATTCTCTCTCCCCCCTCTTTCACTGTCAGCTTTCATCGGTATTCATTATGTTCAATGTAAAACTCCTTTTGCATACCTCACAATATACATAAATTTTATTATATACATTATTAGAGGGAAAAAAAAAAAA